>JAFJYH010000166.1:0-98065 GCA_017365405.1 Cadophora malorum | reverse complement strand
GGGCAGGGGAACAGCTGCGCCAGGGGTATGTAAGAACAATTATGCTCAATATTTTCTACTCTATCTACTCTATCAGCCAACTTCCAACTGCATCAGCTTCTCAGGGCGAATCACAACAATGAATTTTGGGCCCCCTACACAGCAGTTTTCTCTGTGACTAATTCCTCGATATTATTCACGATGATGTCGATGGGATCGAAAGTCGCCATCTCAGCTTCCATTTCCTTCGCCCTCGTCCTGTACTTCGGATTCGAGGTGACTTCATGCACGGCATTCAAGATAGCCTCATGAGTTGGCGTAGGGGTCTTCAAGTTGAAACCCATCCCTGACCACTCTGCTCTAGCAGATACCTCAGGTTTATCCTCGCCTGCTCCTGCAGTGATGATCGGTGTACCATTGCTAATTGCGTGCTGGAATCCTCCATACCCTCCGTTCGTGACGAAAGCTGCACAGTGCGGTAGCAGGTCATCGAAGGGGATGAAGTCGATTACGCGAGTGTTGGCGGGAATCGCGATGTCTGCTGGGAGTGATGCTCCATTCTTGCCGAGAGCTACGATGAGTAGGGTGTTTGGACGATCCTTAAGAGCTTCGATCGTTGGGATGATCAATTCATTGTATCTCAGGGCAACCGTCCCCTGACAAACGAAGACAATATCCTTCTTCTCTTTGTTCTCCACTACCTCGCTCCACCAGGATGGAGGATTCTTCATCGGGTCCCGTGAGCCTTTCGGCAGTCCGCCGCCAAAGCGAATGCTGTCTGGTGCATCACTCCGCGGGTACTCGGCAGACGGAACACACATCTGAATGAAGCGATCAGGCGCAAAGTAAGTAGCATCGAGCGGAGTCCGGTCATCAGGAATAGCGCCAATCTCCAACATCATTTCGTTCCAGCACTTCACAACATTTGGGAAGAATGTCTCCCACGTCTGCTTCTGCATAGCAACATTCCTCTGTCGACCTTCAGGTGAGGAGTCTGGAGGAAGTCCAGGACCGAAAGGCGGCAAATCGATACTAGACAAGGTCATGGGAATGACACCAATGCCGATGCTCGCTGTAGGCTTGATCCCAGGAGCACCTTTCGTAATGGGGACACCGCCCTGAAATACACCTTCCGTAATCTGTACAATCGGCCTCCCAGGGTTCGCTTCCGAGACCTTTCTGATTGCCTTCTGCATGGCAGCATGTTGTGATGGAATAACTTTCATGAAAACGTGCTCGAGATCGTATGCGAGCTGTACGGGCCCTTGAGGTAGTTCGAAGCGTTCTGGGAACAGACGTTCAAAGTCCCCTTCGTAGAAATCGCCGTAGCCTTCAAGGGGAACATAGTCGCATCCAATCTCTTCCAGAGCGGGCCGGAACTGTGTTGCGGAGACGAACGTCACTTCGTAGCCGCGAGCGATGAGGAACTTGGCGATTGATCGCAAGGGCATGATGTGCCCATATACGGGAGTGGATCCTATCACTAGGAGGGGTTTGGTTGACGCCATTGTGGTGGAGAGAAGATCGTTTCCAAAGGGACGAAGGCGAAGATCAGAGAAAGTGGAAAAGACGTAGCAGACGGCTTTGTACACCAAGTGGTAGAATGAACGAGTTCTAGCAATTTGAAGATGTAGGGTATCTGCCTTTCTCTTTATACTCTGGACCCTTGCCATTATAAGAGACCAACGAATCGGATCTCAAAATAAGCTTACGTTGAGATAGCCTTACGACGGATCGCAGGCCCAGTGGATCCTTTCTCCTTACACATTGCCCTGAAAAGCAACGATGTCGACCTCACCGACAGAAGAGTTAGCTTATACTCCGACCTAAACAAAACAAGCTTCTAGTCAGCCCGGACGCTAGCGATATTTGATACCCGTCGCCAATAGGAGACTCTTCAGCTACGGCGTAGTGCTTTGACGAGCCCTACAGGAACTTCATGAGCCAATGAATGGATGTTTGTCGTAGACAAAAACCCTATAGGATCCAGAGCTAATCAGGGGGCTAACAGGCAGCTTGACATACGGTTCTAGACGACCCAGAATTTCGAGATCTCAGACTCATATATCTACCAACAAGCATGCCGAAATAATTGCCCTAAGCGGCGGCCGACGGCCGACAAATAAGCTGACACAATTTGTGCGTCTTAGACATCTCTACTTCTTTGTTTGCCATGATCAGGCACTGATTCGTCTTCTTGCTCTTCGCATCGATTGCGAAGAAAACGAGGGATGGATCCACAGCCTCAGACAAGATCATTAGCGCTTACCCTACCTCTTCGAAACTTGAAAATTTGATAAGCTGCAGCCGCACGGTGGGCCGCACGATGGATGGATTCCAAAGTGATGGAACAACCAAGAAATAGAACTTCGCACCTTCCTGCCCAAAGAGGATATGTGCCCGGCCTTTTAATTCTCTTAGGGATTCGCTTGGCTCGCTTGAGTAAGCGTGAGTCGTAAACAAGACCAATGGCATCAAGTGGTTAGATGGCCCCCACTTGACGTCAAATTGAGCTACCCTAGGCGTGGAAAGCTTGAATGGGAAATCCAAAACGATTGGTCGATTCGTTGATCTTGAAGCTGATCCTCGAACTTGAAGTACAAAATCCTGGTCACAAAAGCAGTGAAATATATATATGGAAGATCTCTCTCGCTAGCAAGCCGCTCGGCACGCCAGCCTCTCCTGCTCGAAAAAAATCAAGATTACACCAAGACGGCAATTGTCAAGCTCACAGAACAACTTCACAATCAGGCAGAGAAGAGGACTCGTCCCGACTCGTACCAGTCAAACTTCCTCTTCAGCAAATATTACCGCACCAAAATCCAAAGGCAGTAAACACACAGCGCTCAGCTAAATTGCATAGAACCAGCAAGTTAGGTAGCCAGATAAAGCCGGCACGTCTTCCAAGACCCTCATTGCAATCGATAATCCATTATATCTATTCCTCGCATTCCAGATCCAGGCTACCATCTATTCCAATCTAGCAATGCACAGCCGTTACCCGAACCTTCACGCCCTGACTCCCCGGCTTCGCCTCGCCCAAGAAGCAATCTCTCACGACCTTGATATCACGCTCGTAATCTGTATCGTACAGCTCTAGGTCGAAACGGCGGATTATCATCGCGAGGGCCATGTAGAGCTCTGCATAGGCGAGCCTGCGACAGTTCAGTCATGAGCCATGGAGAGAAGAGGAGGATAATCCGGGAGAAAAGGAATGGATAGTATTTGGACTTACTCTATACCCGGGCAGATTCGTGTACCTCGAGAGAAGGGAACGTAGTAGCGAGTGAGGTCTTTGCCGTCCTTTGACAGAGCGCCATTGAGCCAGCGTTCTGGTCGGAAGGTCTCTGGGGAGGGGAACAGAGTGGGGTCGTGCATTGTCGAGCGGGTGGTCATGCTCACTGGTGTCTGTATATTGTCAGGACCTACAACTTCACAAGTGATAATTTCTGGATAGGTAAATATGAAATCTGACGATGAGAGGAGATCACTTACGTGTGAAGGTATGACCCAATCCTTGTACCTCAGCGTTTCAGGCGTGGTAAGTGGAAATCGAGTTGTAAACACCGCTGACGTTCTGAACGTCTCTTTTATAACAGCATGCAGCCAGGGTAAGCTTTCGAGAACTTTGACTGGAGGGACGGTCATTGGATCCGGCATTGCCTCGAGTATTTCCTTCTTCAATTGCTCCATCACATGAGGAGCACTTAGCAAATAGTAAGTCGCCAACATGAGAGTCCGAGAAGTACTCTCGCTGCCAGCAACGATCATCACGAGACCTTCTTGCGACAAGCGATTCAGGCTCTTTTCTTCGATCGGCAGACTGCTTTGATAGATTCCGTGGAAGACAGTCGGTGGTCTCTCTGTTCGCTTAACTGCGAGTGGAGTTGGATGGATCTTCTCGTTCTCGAGGAAGGCAGTGGCTTGAATTTTCATTTCCTGCAATCCGTCAATTCACCTTTCCAAGTCAGGGGACTCCAGAACTAACCTTGTGCAGCTCCAGAAACCTCGAAAGCACCGGCACGACCAGCTGGAAAACCCACAGCGGTAACTTCAAAGCCACCTTGATCATCCAAGGGAACTGTCTCAGAAGCGGGAAGACAGCTCCAACCATTCGCAGCGTCTCAGCCCAGTCCTCTAATCCATCGACATTACCCTGCAATCCATCCGACCTAGCAAACGCGAATTCCGAGACTGAGTCTGTAGTAAATCCAAGATAGCGAATATGCAAGTTGACGACTTCATCGTTAGTATACGAGTCTTCGAAAGTTTGGCAAAGCTTCTCGGCTTGCTTTCTGAGCAAGGGCTCTGCATCTGCGACAGATCGCTTGGAGAAGAACGGGCTAGTGGCGAGCTTGCGTTTGCGATGGATGTTGTGCTCGACAGTTCCGAATGCTGGAGTTGTCAATATCAATTCCCTCGGTCTGACATCTGAATGGAATGCTTACAAGCTTCAGGATTGCCAGTCATTGCAGCAAATGGTGGATATTTATCTCTATGCGTTGGGTTTCCAGCATACAAAACATCGATCCACTCTGGATCTTTCACGTGGAGTTCGTCCGGGTTAATTCTCACGATAGGGCCTCTAAAGCGTCAGCCTTGATTCGATTTACAATTATGACTGGGTGAACGGCTCACCATACACTTCATGCATTCGATCTATCTCCCACGCAAACTGGCCACCCATTCCCTTCATCAGATCAAAGTAGAACTCATACCATCTCGTTGCCGCCGCAAACTTCGGACCTGGATAGTTTCGTAATGGATGGAAGAAGAGCCTGTAGAAGACCAGGCCGATTCCATAAATAGCTGCGCAGGTCCCTAGGCCGAAGGAGAGCTGTAACGGCGAGAGGAGCATTGTGGAGATCTATCTCGTTCGGTCGAGAATCTTGAGGAGATTTTCAAAGATTGTCGTCTGATGGTTTTGGAGGCTCTTGTATTCTCAGTCGAGGATGTTTGTCGGTGGGATACAGTGCTCGCGAGTACACATGCAACGCAGAACTGAAGGCACCGTTACATCAGATGGTGATGAACTTAAGCAAGAGACGTGAGTATCAAGCCAATGACTGTGCTCTCATTTGATTCACTCGAGGACGGCGCTCAACCATGAATCACAATAATGTCCACAGCAGTCACAAATACGAGTATCCGGCGCTTCCCTGAGTATACAGGGATAGAGAAGATATGTAGTCTGCTCCACCAAGAGCACGGCCAGTCAAGAAGTCCTCGCGCCGAGACCCTACATACTTAATCAACGGTGGACCCCACACTACCGTATCTCTCCTTACACAACGACAGATAGGAAGGCAGGAAATCGAACAACTTGAGAGGAGGGAGCGATCATTTTCCAAGAGCCGGAACAAACACGTCGGCCCACTTCGGACGTACTTAGTCTCCTGCACGACAGGATCCAGTTATCACCAGCACGGAGGGGAGGCTACTGCCACTATCCTTTACAAGGCCCATCCCAGACGGATGAATGCAACCTTGGCTTTGGGATGATTAGGATTTCGCTAACGATGATCAATCAAATGAAGGAATGAATTGCTGGGAGATCTGAAAGGACGATCTTTACTTCTAGAAGATAAAGATGTAGAGCGGAAGTGATTCCGTGAATCGTGATATCCTCGCATATTGTGGTATCTCTTGGTGTCAAAGCTGTAGGACACAGCAGTACGTATGAGTGAGGAGACAAGCAACGAGCAAGAAAAGACTCCGATGCCGTGACACCCTCATGCAAGCCTTATCAGCCCCTCCCTCAGCCCTCACCAGCAGCTTGATCAAGATAGGTTGGCCGTTTTCCTTCTCTTGTTCAACTTGATTCGATTTGATTTGACAATGTGACTTACTCAATCGATCGAGGAGGGGCAGTCCACTTCACCTGCAGGCAAGACAAGGCAACGGACGGACGACGGGACGGAAGGAAGAAGGGAAGAGCGGTGGGTGACTGCATTGCATGCAACTGCAGATGTTGGATGTATCTCAACTGTAAGAACGAATAACATCGCGGTAGACAGCGGGATGGCGCACAGAAGAGGGAACTCTCACCCGGGAGGCTTGCTGTCAATTGTTAAGCGTTGCAACTCGCAGCGATTGACCAAACGTTTGCCTTTCACGATGTCATCATGTCGTGTCGACCGCAGTACTACTCTCGTTCGATCGATGCAAGTTGTGTAACGCACCGCACCGTTGACGTGTCGCCGGATTCTGCAGCGTGAGAAAGAGGGTGTGTGGGTGGCCAATTACGGCTGTTCGAATCGTTGCAGACATGCAGTGCCGAGGTCGAAGGTGGTGGGATGAGTGCAGGCCTTGGGATTTGGGGGCGTTCCAATTGCGAGAACTGACTGACAACAAGGGGTTCGTATATCGCTTGGATAATATCTCCAGCACACTTCCAACACAGATGCTTCTTTTCCTTCTGCTGTTGCTTTGACTTTACCAATCTGTTGGGATGTGTTCTTGGAGATCTGAATTCGATTTTGCCATCTCGCATCGGCCTTTAAGGTTAATGCAGCCATTTCGGCATCACTGGAAAGCCGAGTCGTGGATCCCTCAAGTTACCCTGTAAATAAACAGTGGGGAGTTCGATTTATCCCTGAACAGCGAGTCTTGGTTCTGGATTCCAGACTTTTTCTGGAAGCGAGGTCCAAGCCCGAGCCTTTAGATGAACCCGACCCCGCTGTCTTAACCCCTCCTCTTGGCCTTTTCCCAGGCCAAACCCTTCACTGTTTCTGCCTTTTAGGGAGTCAAATGTCCGCCATCCCTTATCGAAAGTCAGGAAGCAGGTCGGCCGTCCACCACGGCGCCGCTGCTGTCGTATCAAGAGAAGCCAAGCTAATGTGTGTAAGAAGTTACGATGCTACTTTGCATACAATTCTGGCAAGCTTCTTACCAATCTCCTTGTCGTGGGACCATAGAATTGCCAGATTGCCAGCATGTCTTTCTTACACCGCGAGCGGCCGGGTCTAACGTATGCAATGATATGCAAATGCTTGATCAGGAAGGACGATGTGTATCTCTCTGGCTGGTTATGTTTCTTCGGTATGCATCGCTGATGGTCATTGCGTATGGAGATAGAAGATGGGAGGTAAGGGCGGGTGAGAAGATATAGGCGGTACGGGCCTTGAAGTGGACCTTGAGTTGAGGAGCTCGAATGAAGAGATCTCAAGCAGAGGGAGATGTGCTGAAGCTTACGCACTAGAAGTTTAGGATGCGGGAATGGCGGCTTCAAGGATTCTTCGGTCGAGATTCGAAAGCCGGTCTTTCAATGGACGGGCAAAGAATTGATAAGATAGATATTGTGATTCAGGCCAATGAATGGAGACCTAAAGTTGAATAGTGATTGCTCGTTGACAAATACATGATTCATCTAAAAACGTTTCCAAGTGACGCTGGCACGGGTAGAATATTCCAAGGCGCAAACTCTGTGTGTACGGCAGTTCTATATCTGTCAATCTTCCAACTCTCAAAAGTTTGATGAGAAAGATACGCCAGTTATTCGATATCCTCCACCAACAAACACGTTTCCAACAGATATCGAAGAAGACTCGAATCGACCCGGCCCTCGATACATCCCCCATCCCGGCCAAACGACCCAGTCCTCAGCGCCAAGGGCCTCATCTAACTCCCCTAATGCCAGTCAGTGGGGAAAGTCGACAGTAGCGCAACCCCATCCACCTTCTCCATCCGACTCCGCTGATCCCATAAACACGCCATCTATTCCCGACCCTTTGGATTTCTTCCGCTGGTCTTCGAAAGGTGGAAGAATAAACGGCCTTGGTTTCGCTCGCCGCCACATCCTCACATAAATCCCATTCATCCCACTTCTAATACCTTCTCGCCCTCCCGTCCATGAAGCTGTGCATCTCATAAGGACATTCGACCCGAATCCCTGATCCTTGAGATTCTGAACCTTAATCCTGCGCTATTTTTGAACGACTGCTTGGTACTGACCTTGGGTTTGAGACAGTGACTTGGATTTGGATTTGGATTTGATTTTGCATCGCTACCGACAACATGGAATCGGAAGCGAAAGCTACAGCAAAAATGGAGGCGAAGATCGACCAGCGCCAGTTGCTGTTAGACAGTATTCGAGGAACGACAGTCACGATCCCGAATTTGAGACCGATTTTTGAGAAGTATACTGGTGCTGTCAATCCGAACTATGAGGCGATGATCCCGGTAGTGAATAGTCGTTTAGAGAGGTATGTATATATTCTGTTGTGTTCGTTCAATGGGACTGATCAGTTGTTTTATAGTCTGGTACCGAACGAGAAGAGATTGGCCAAATTGAAGACGGCGGATTTTGCACTGTTTGCTTCGAATGTAAGTGCATCAATGTGTTTTTAGAAGAACCGCTCTCGATAGTTTCATGTCACAGGACGGACATGAAAATGCTGGGTTGCAATGAATTTCGAACTGACATGGAGACAGTGGTGGCCAACGGCCGAGTTCAGAGAACTCCGCATCGTCGCTTTCCTAGCGATATGGCTCTTTCTCTGGGACGATGCGCTCGATGAGCCAACTGGAGAATACGCCGACAACTTCGAAGCTGCACAGGTCTATCGCTCAGAGACGGAGCAATTCCTCGCTGACTGTCTTGGTCTGAGTACCTCAAAGGAGATTTCCACCGTCGTCACTTACCCTGCGATTGATGGCCTGAAGGGCTTCGGAATGTATGTGAAGAAGATGCTGCTTGAGTATTTCCTTGGTGTGAGCCCAGAACCGAAAGGAACGGTAAAACCATCGAATGGCTTCTTTGGGAGCGTGAAAGTGCTAGGAAAGCAGGTGAAGAGTGCCTTTCGTTGGACCCTGGGCATGAAGACAGCGAAGAAATTATTTCCACCGCGTTCTTCTCATCCGATCATTGAGAGCTTCAGAGTCATTGGAGATGAACTCAAGCTCGCTTACACTGTTGGTAAGACATTGTGTAACTTGAACACCTTTTCCGGGTATTGGAAGCTGATTGGAGCTTAGAACAACGTCAGAATTTCTTCGAGGACATGAAATTCTATATTGCGACGACGGAAACGGAACAGCGTTACAAGCTTGACGGCAAGATTCCAACTTTGGAAGAGTACTGGGAGGCTCGCATGGGAACAAGTGCTGTTGCAGCTTGCTTAGCGATGATAGAGTGAGTCCTTTGGTTGTCCAGGCGCGAGGAGATGAGGGAGAAACACTAACATGTATGAAGGCTTGTGCACCACATCAAGGGACCATATCGCTCAACGAACCACCCAACGTTGAAGGCTCTGTCTGATGAGTCGAACATCATTGTTGTAATGTAAGCTTCAGCAGAAGATGCACGACAACTCTTACTGACAGAATAAATAGTGCAAACGACATGCTGTCGCTGAAAAAGGAAATCGTAAGTATCTCATCGCCCTGATTCGCTGTCAATTACTGACAGATCAATAGGCCCAGAAACAGATAGACAGTCTGATTCCGCTGTCCGTCCCAGTTTACGGAGGTGTTCAAAAGGCCATCGATCAAGCTCACATCGACCTTCTGGCAGCAGTCGCACGCTTCGATGCTGAAGCAGAGAAGATCCTGTCTGAGCCAAACACAACTGGCATGTCAGACAGTGACCTTCGATTATTCGTTGACGGGTGCAGAAAATGTTGGGTAGGTAACTTCAACTGGAGCTTATGCACTGGCCGATATGGACTTGGAGCCATCGATCAGAAGAATGGGAGCTTCTCTCTCTCCCTTTGATCAAGCCTCGACTTGGAGGGCGATGACCACGATTCGGAGCGGGCGATACATTTCTTTGGCTATCTGGAGCTTTCTTGGATTTTTAGAGGCGTTCTGTCCACAAAGACTTTTGGCGTCCTTTTTTTTTTTGCCTTGTTGGGTGGCACTGCCGTTCTTAGCGAGCGATTGATTCTGCATTTAGATTGATATCCCAATAGAGCTTTCGAATTCCTCTCAGACATTTTCGCAAGGATTCTCCTCCGGAAAACATCTCTTGAGACTATGAGTTTCAGCTGGTCAGTGACTGGAGATATCGTGCCAAGAGAGGTTACACTGCCAGATACGGCTCTCCTCCGGTTCATTCTGCTGGCCTTTCCCTGCGCACAGTTGCAGATCGGAATCTTGTGCTCTGGGTTATGACTGCCGTACTTCAAGGATACGGAATTGGCATGTGAAAGCTGGGTATGAGGCCAATAACATAAGCATAAGGCTGGCAATGTTGGCTACATCTGTCGTCTCGCTCCTACGATCGTCATAGATCATCGTCTGATGTGTAGATGCCGGGTGGCGGTTCCAATGTGCTAATGTCGTTGTGCAGAAGCTTTTTGAGTGAAGGGTGACACGGCATGAGACGATATGAACACTGCATCGAATAAGAAAATCGGGGTCGATGCCAGCGCGGGTTCCTACGCAGCTCGCGTGGATCACTTCCAGAACATGTTTTCTCTGCATGTTCGTACGATTGCAGTAGATTAAGGGTTTCCAGCCACCCGCTCTGGTTCTGATGCTTAGTAGCAATCACAAAGGACGAAAAAGAAAATCTTGAACTAGGAAACTCAAATCATCTCGTGTCCAACACAGGGCCTGCGTCTCAGGACCGAAAGCTTCATCAACCAACCTGAGAGTTTCTCCTATGTCAACTGAGATGGAACCTGTCTCCGTAACAATTGGATCTCTAGAGACGATAGAATGGCCTGATCCTCGCAATTCTGGTAAATGGCTAGGAACAGGGTTTGACATCCCGAGAAAGGGCAAACACACGTGGGACACCTCCATCTTAATGATTTCGCCATGTGAAACATGTCCAATGGTGACGACGATAGATGACAAACAGGCGGGAGATCTGCATCGATGGAACTCATTGCAGGATCGGCCGAAGCAATATTTGCTTCTTCACAGCGGTGAGATCGCGGATGTTGTGTTTGCGAGCCCTCTGAGAGACGCAGCTTGGGGATGCGTCTAGCAGCCATTATTGTTGAATAGGCAGCTCGACCTGGTGGAACACATGTCATGCTTCATGGTCCATATCATTGTCGAGCACAGCAGGATTCGAGGTGTTTGGTGTTCATCGTGATGATGTGAGGAGGATGAGGTGATCCCTTCACAGATTTAGACTGGCTCCCGCTGTGGAAGGGTCGTGTCGCTTGCTCCCGCTGGAAAAAGTGGAACTGAAACACCCGCATCTCCCGCTGGAAATCCTTCGTCCCTCTCTCCAACCCCTCAACCCTCCACACACACACTCCGTTCAGTCTAACGACGACGACGACGACGACGATAACAGGGGTCATGGCCGTCAATTGCTCCGTGGTCTCCGGGCCACATCAGCACTATCTATCTCTCAGCCCCTCTATTTCCTGTACAGATCTTCTCCTCACCGGAGCCGTGTTATCCATTGGTTACGAATGCCCTCCCAGGCCAGGACACCCCACCAAACTGAAGGACCTGTGAGACAAGCCCGGAGACCCATGTGCAACCATCGTGAACTCTGTCTTGTCTCCCTGCTCGGTCTGACCTGACATCGAACCAGTCCTGGGCCTGTGTTTGTCCCGAGAACAGGCTGGATCAACGAAGACGAGCTTCCAAGGCATTCTTGCATGCGCAGACCTGGACTCAGACTCAAACTTGGGACTCAGCCATGAAGCAACTCAATCCTGCAGGACCAAAGTGGCTCGTCTGTTTCTTCGCTGGCTCGCATCCAGATTGCTGATTGCGGTTCATGCAATCTATTAGACCACTGGAATTTGGATGTCTGGTATGGTAAGTTGCGTACCAAAGGAGGGGGAAAAGAGGGGATATCGTCTTCGTCCCAATGAACGCTGCAGGCCGACGTCACGCGCGTTTATGTTCTTTCTGGTGGGAGCAGTTCCATGCATGTCAGCAAGGTTTCCAGAAGAAATGAAGCCAACGCCCTACGAGTATGTACTGCATACGTGTGGGAGCATACTTTCTTAGCTGGAAGTCAGATTGATCATCCCCATGCCATTCCTTTCCCCTTTCCTTTTCCCCTCTCTCGTGCCGCGCCGTCCCTCTCTATCTTCAGCGGACAGAACTGCAGGTAGGCTTACACAACTCAGCCCAGTCTGCGGCCCCTCGAATACCCAGGTCACAACTAGCTATATTTCACCATTTTATCTGACGTATCGACTTTTGCTTCTTACCTCAGCATTGCTCATTCTTCAGCATTGCAATCTCACTCTACTCGGCGTGGGGCTGCACTTCTCTCACTTTACTTTCTCGGCTATCATATCCTGACCTGTCTTTCTCTGATCAGTTATCGTGAGAAGGCCAGCCCTTCCCGAGACAAGACACACGCCCCGGACCGACAGCCTCACTTTTCTTTCTTGTCCATGCAAACGCCCTCCCATAGTGCCCTACCACTACGAAGAAGATCTGAGCCTGGCTCTATCGTCGACAGTAGCTGGTTAGCAATACTTACTTACCTCACCGCACGCCGTGCAGCTGCATCACCCCAGCCCAGCCCACGACGCAGCCACCTCCAAACCCAACTGAACTCAATATCGTCGACCGTCAGACGGTCCTGCGACCACGAACACGACACGACAACGAACGAACGTACCATTGCCCGCCCCAGGGCAGTACCAGCTAGATTACCCTGCCCTGCCTCGATTAGACTTACTCTTCCAAAAACAGGTCACAGAAAGTGGGGTACACCGATTTCGTTTCCGTACGATATTTTGGGGTCGTTCCGGATATCTTTCCTACCATTGTTAGTATTATTGGGGCCAGCTGATTTGATGCATGCGTTCGTTGGCTAAGAGGGAAATTGGAATATATATTAGGCCGGTGGAAGCTCGAAAACAAGTGTTTGGCACACCGATCATCTGAGACAGTTCATATTTCTTCTTCCGAATCTTCTTTGAGAGAGGACAGGCCTAAACAAGCGAGTACTTTACCACAGCAAGTACTTCATATATCTACCATCGAGAGCCCCATCTTCTTGCTCCAAGTTATCCCGAAGTCATCTCAACCATTGCTCTCTTCTTTCCCAATCCCGAGGCTTTCAACCACTGCTATCACTTGTCCAACCAACATCCTCTCGCCTCAACCTTCAAAGCAAAACAACAACATGACTTCGGAACTCCCCCAACAACCAATCAACACCATGGCCATCGCCGACCCCAAGCCCCTCGTCAACCACTGCTGTGGCTACTGCTGCAAGGAGGAACAGTACGGCCACCACGACTTCTGTGGCTGGTGCGAGAACACGGATTGTCTCTAAATTCCAGATATAAAAACTTATCTTGAGTCAGCGATCGATCCCTTGGGCTCATCTCACCATCAACATGATCCTCGCCTGTTGGCATCTATATATACATCAAAATCTACATCAGCATCACGTCTCTCGACACTCTCTTCCAACATCACAAACACCGCATAACATCTCCAACATCCATCTACACCTGTACCACAGCCACACCCCCTACACTCCTCGACCTGATCCGCAACGCTAGCACTTCCTCGATCGGCGACAACGCTTTGTATTCTCCGCCCACCTTTCGCATTCTCCATTCTCGGGCTGTCCTTTATTTTCACTTGGGGTCGGTCTTCATTCTTCTTCTCAGGCGCCGGTGGATTCCTACTACGACAAATTGTACGCGATATGGGATTATGGGATTAGCACGGCATTGCGAGGATTCTGCAGACTCGCATAATCAGCATGTCGGGTTTTTGGTATTTTGATTCTGAAATATTTTGGGGGGAGTTCTGATCAATCTTTCTGGGCGTTTGTCTTTCGCAGCTGATATGGTGTTCTCATGGACCAGGAACAGGATCCCGCTTGGACTAAGCGTATCAAACGCAGTATGAAGGTTGGGAATATGCTCAGCAAATCAATTGCAATATTGTAGTCTTACACAAATACATAATATGAAAGCCCCAAAAGCCCCCCCCCCAAGTAAAAGAAAAATGAAGGCTGAAGAATGAAGAATGAAAAAAAAAAAACGCCCCCAAAAATTCCTGGTATCATATCGTAGGTATAAACCATGCCCCTAGTAAGTTTTTGCAAATTTGCCAACCCGTCCCTGAATTACGCTGGATGTTAGATCGAGCTCCCCCATGTGTATATGCAGCCAGCCACCTGCTGGTGAGAAGAGAAGATAGCTAGGTAGATAGAAGAGAGATCACTGCAGTCCCAAGAAGACAGCCGACATGGCTCCCTTATCGTACTTAACATACTTTCCCTTCCCCTTATCAACCTCATGATATCTGTCCCAGAACCTCCCATACAGTGGCTCAATCATCTGCTGTACTTGTCGTCCCAACATCTCGCGAACCTCGCGTTCCATGCTCATGCTCTTGTGCTTCTGTACCAGATCATCGAAGCTGGCATTGAAGAGCCGGAATTTCTCTTTGATGGCGTCTTTGTCTTTGCTGCTGAGGCCTTTGAGGATAGCCGCTGAGTCGATGGCAGCTGCTGAGCCGGAGGGCGGTCGTTGCCCGCCGCGATTGGTGTATTGAACGTCGAGGAGGTGAGTGGATGGTTCACGCCATGCCGATCCATATAGGGAGGCACCGTTCTTGCGCCACTTATCGACATCGGCCATGCGGGATTGAAGGAGGGGTTGAAGTTCAGAAGTGCGAATCATGCGGTCTACGATTGTGGCGTTGTTGGCGATGAAGACGCCGAGGGGTGGTTTACCCTTCAGTAGAGGCCTGGCTCTTTGTTCCAAGGAGCTGAGGAGGATGTCGATTGTGTCAATGCTGTAGTTGGCGAAAATTTGCTTTCCATCTGCCCCTACGTCGAAAGAGTTGAGAGTCGGTATTTGGTCGGATGATTGGTTGGATGAGGCATTTGATTTCCAGCCGCCGTCACCTATGGAGATCATGATGCTTGAGATTGGACGTAGGAAGTCGACCATGGTTTGTAGACGAGTCATTATTTCTTGCGTGATGGGTAGCGCAGCAGCATCCTGTGGAATGCTGGGCAGCACTGCAATTCGTCGACGGATATCATCGTGTAGTTCGCTCAGTGATGACTTCCCAGTCTCTCGAATTGGCTTCAATGCTGCGGCGAAGGAGGGCTTCAGCTCGCCTGTCCGGCCTTCCATATTGGACGACAAATTCGACATGATTTCGATGATCTCGTACGCGAGAAAACAGTCTGTTGTCAGATTCGCCTTGATATGTGAGTTCAACTCTCTAAGCGTTCTAGCAAGTTCCGAGATTGCTCCTTGACAACTCAAATTGAACACCTTGCCCCATTCATCTCGAGAAAATAGTCCACAGATATTGTCGTACTCGGCCAAGAAAGCTCCCTCCATTCCCATGGCGTATGTACCCATACCATTGGTACCTTGTCGATAGATGGCATCCGGGGACTTCTTCTTTGCCGTATTGACAGATGCAGCAGCCAAATTCTGTAAAGTAGCTACAAGATATGGTCCTCTGACATTGGCGTAGACCTGCAGCATAGGAGAATCTCGAGATGATCCGGACTGCCTCGCAACAGATGCGATATATGAATTGATCAGGCCCAAACGGGTCGACTTGTCTTGAGAAAGCATAGGGAAAGGCTTCTCTTTTGTGATATAATGTAAAGGTTCAATGGGTTTCGAGTCTTCCTGGAGGAGACTCTGGAAATGTTGTTCCAGCTGCTCATTTCCATATTTGAGTAACTTGGACAGATCTGCCACGGCTTGTTGATTCGAGCGAAGATTCGTTTGCTTCAACTCGGAAAGTGCTTTATTTACACGTTTGACTGAGCTCAAGAAGGAAGCCAGGCCGACCTTCTCAGGGCTACAGAACAGTTAGTAGTTGCTCGATAGAAGTGGGGTAATCGACTGACCCCTTCCGAATTATATCCTCCTCATTGCTCTTGATATCCGAAGGCTGGCGGATCCTCTGTATGGCTGAAATGACTCCGTCGATATCTGCGAACAATTAGCAGAGCTTCTGCATCTGTCACAGCACAACGCACTTGTTCCCAGCACTTGTAACTTCTGCGTATTTCCATAAATCGGTCCAATTGCCTCTTGTACACTTTTCCCACTCAATTCCAACCTGGCCAAAGATGCGGATAGTTTTGTATTTAGTACTCGAGTCTTCTCCAACCTGCTGTTGAGAACCTAATGTACGGGTCAGCGATCTGTACATGCCCGAGACCCTCTCTGTCGCAACGCTCGAGTGGCTGGCGGACACCTGGCTCTCGATTCCATCTGCCCGGATAATTCTTACCTCAACCTCAGCTCTGGCCTCCTCATCAGCAGCTTGTCTCGTGCCCAGACCGACTGCCATCATCGACTCCTGATGCTTCAAAGACCAGACGGCACGCCCCAGCGGATACTTGCTGCTGGCCATGCTGCATGTTTGGCCCTAAACCTTGTCTGGATGCGGTGAAGTGGATTCTGCCAGAGTGTGGGGTTTGAGTTTGTCACAGTTCGCAAGTCCCTCTTTTCTTTCGACCTGTAGCTTATGTGACCGAAGTATTTGATGTTGTTCGGAGATGTTGAAGTGTCAACTTTCCGTTTGCTTGACTTCATTTTTGCGAGAGTAGTAAAATTGGAAGGCGCCTGATTCACTTCTATTGCTCTTTCCCTTCCCCTTCGCTATGTGGCAAGAGTCCCCCGTTTTGGCTTGAGGAACCTCAGAGCCTGCTTTCACTTGAATCATTAACCGCCAATCAATGCCCTTTAATGTTATTGCGCCGATGCTAGTGGCCAGCGAGTATTAGCATTCCTCGAATCACTTATGAGAAGCCTTTGAAGTATCTGGATTTCTGTCTTCTTTCTAAAGTTTGGTTAATTACTTGAAACGTTCTGGTATTGAGCTGGATATTATTTTCCTCGAGTCGCGGCCTCATTCCTGGTGGCGTCCCTGAGATGTCACCATGGCATTCGTTTTTGTCTTTCATTTAGTGATCCACAATCTGGGAGGCATTCAAAATGTGTTGAATGAGTTTCGCCATCTCAAGGCGCATTCGATGTTTCCTCATCGACTCCGGTACGGACGTTTCTTATCAAGCAGCAGAGTTGGTCTTCTGATGGTAATATTCCCATTGTGTATCATTCTACTTTAAGCATGCGAGCAAACTATATTTTGCTTTCGAAGTCAAGCTCTGGAACGGACGGTATTGGGGAATTCCCAGGCAGTTGGATGGATGCTCC
Organism: Cadophora malorum; assembly: GCA_017365405.1. Taxonomy (NCBI): domain Eukaryota; kingdom Fungi; phylum Ascomycota; class Leotiomycetes; order Helotiales; family Ploettnerulaceae; genus Cadophora; species Cadophora malorum. Next base: position 80,990 of record JAFJYH010000166.1, on the reverse strand, counting down.
TGTGGATCTTTTACGTGGGTGTTCGCCGACAAGCTGCACTTACTACTGAAACTTAGGACGCAGACAATACATACCTAGGTATACAAGGCTGTCGGAATTACGAATTCTTCTCGGTAAGAGAAAAAATGCAGACATTTCTATCGGGTCTGCAGAATAAATTGCTTGGGTGCTTCTCGATTCTTTCTCAATCTCAAAAATTTCTGCTTCACATGCTCAAGCTTCTGTTCCTGCCGATCCATCGTCATTCCGCAATGAGCCACACCAAAGCTTGCGCCACACCGCTTGTCAAACCCAGAAAGTTGGCTTTTGGCGCAGATGCCGTTCAACTAATTCCATGATTTCCCACTTTCCCGGAGCGACTGCTCCTCTCCCTCCTATCACACCCGATCATTGCCTTAACCCATGTCTCTTTTTTCTTTGAAAAGAATCTGACCGTCCCCCGTTCACGATGTCGTCGTCAATGCTTCTTCGTTGCACGTCGCGGGTGCCGCGGGGCCTTTTCACTCACCCTGCTCCACCACAGCTCAACAGCACAACAATACACAAGGGATGGCCACAGCGGCGCAAACACCTTACTAATACTACAACTTATCGCTCGCTTTTCACGAGGGCCAAGTCGAAACCTCCTCGGTCCATGATGGCTTCACTCTCGCGATCAGCTCTTATCGGAGTTACCTCCGTGGTTATTGCAGGAAGTCTCACTTACATCCTCTATCAAACCGACCAGCTGCAACCTCTCCCTCCAACTCGGCTGCGCAGAGACATTCGCGCCGACAGACTGAGGCGGCAAGCAGTGGAAGAGAAGAAGGAGGAAATTGCAGCCGAAAATGTCCACAACCTCGAGGTTCTACCTTTCAAGGAGAACCTTGAAGCGGTTGTGGCATCTTCAGATGATTCGGCATGGGGAAGTTTCTCGACGAAATTTGCGCTCTTCTCTTCTGTTACGGATCTACAATGGAGCTCAGTACCGCAGACAATTGTGGATTTTGTCATGCCAGAGTGGGCAAAGCTGCTTCCGGATTATATCACAAAGCTACAGAAGGAGCTGTCCATGGCACCCGGTTCTCTCGCAGATGAGATATGGCAGGAGGCGCATGATCCTTTCATAAACCCGGAGATCGAATATTCGGCTTCTGTCAGAGTTTCATCCGAGCTGTGCGAGGAAGAGAGGGAGTTTCTGGCGAAGAGAAAGAAGGTTACCACGACTGCGTTAGCAAAATATCTCGGCCTTCCAGAGGAGGAAGTACATCCGGATGATGTACCGACAATTGCAATGGTAGGATCTGGTGGGGGATTGAGAGCTCTGGTGGCTGGAACGGGTTCCATGTTGGCAGCGAGTGAGGATGGGTTATTCGACTGTGTCACATACACTGCAGGAGTCAGTGGCTCTTGCTGGCTTCAAGCTCTGTACCACTCGTCTCTAGGAGGCCGAAGAATGGACAAAATGGTGGATCATCTAAAGGCTAGGATCGGAGTTCACATTGCATATCCGCCAGTGGCCCTCGCCGCACTCAATTCGGCACCTACAAATAAATTTCTCCTGAGTGGTTTCGTTGAGAAGTTGAAGGGCGATCCAACCTCGGACTTTGGCCTAGTGGACGTATATGGACTCCTTCTAGCAGCGAGACTACTGGTGCCAAAGGGGGAGATTGGTGTTGACGACAGAGACCTCAAGATCTCCAATCAGCGCGATTATATTAAGCATGGTGAAAATCCTATGCCGATATATACCGCAGTCCGTCACGAGATACCCATAATCGAAGAAGAATCAGAAGAAGAGAAGGCGACTGACTCTCCATCAGAGGAGACAAAAGCTAAGGCCAAGAAAGAAGCATGGTTTCAGTGGTTCGAGATATCACCATTCGAGTTGTTTTGTGAAGAGTTTGGAGCCGGTATTCCAACCTGGAGCGTTGGCAGAAAGTTTGAAGACGGGCAGGATCAACCCCATGACGCAGATGGGCTGCGCGTTCCAGAACTTCGTCTGCCATTGCTTCTTGGTGTATTTGGAAGTGCCTTTTGTGCCACGCTATCTCATTACTACAAAGAGGTGCGGCCACTCGTTAAAGGTCTCACTGGGTTTGGCGGGATTGACGAAATGATTGAGGGAAGAGATGATGATCTTAGCAAAGTGCATCCGATCTTACCGGCCTCGATACCGAACTTCGCATATAAGATGGAAGGCAAGCTTCCAGAAACAGTCCCAGAAAACATCTACAAGACCTCTCATCTGCAACTGATGGACGCTGGCATGTCAAACAACCTCCCCATATATCCGCTGCTCCGTCCAGGCCGAGATGTAGATGTACTGATCGCATTTGATGCCTCAGCGGATATCAAGACCGAGAACTGGCTATCAGTCGCAGACGGATACGCCCGTCAGCGTGGAATCAAAGGATGGCCCTTGGGTGCAGGATGGCCAAAGCAGAGTGACACTGCCGAGAAGACAGCTGGCCAGCTTGATGAAGCCCAAGTAGCCACAGCAGAAGAAGCAGACGCGAAGATTGAAGACGCAAAAGCAGAGCAAAAAGAGCACCTGAAAGACATCGAGAAGGAAGGCTCTAAAGTCTCGAACAGTAATGACGACGAAGACTCAGGAGACCTAGGATATTGCACTATCTGGGTAGGAACGACAGAAGAACGTTCAACTGCTACAGAAGATGTACAATCGAAAGCAGTGAAAGAAGACTGGCAGCTCATGCAACCCGACGCCGGTATCGCAGTCATCTACTTCCCATTTCTCAGCAACGACAAGATTCCAGGTGTCGACCCTGTTACCAGCGACTACATGAGCACGTGGAACTTCGTCTACACGCCCGAGGATATCGATAATGTTGTCGCACTTGCGAGGGCGAATTTTGAGGAGGGGAGGGAGAGGACGAGGAGGTGTGTGAGGGCTGTGTATGAGAGGAAGAAGAAGAGGAGAGAAGAGAGGGAGAATGCGGAGAGGGAACAGAGGTGGCGGAGGAAGGTCCGGCTGGGTATCGTGGGGAAGAAGGGAGAGGGCGACCATTTCCACCTCACTTGATTCGAAGTTCATCTTTTCGTGAAGGATTTGAGAGGAAACTATCCCGTCGACGGTGCTCCTCGTGGCTATCTCTGAGGCCATAAATGGCTTCACGTTGTTGGTCGACATTTTGTTGTCCAGTGTTCCGACGAAGCCGAGCACGGCACCACGGACTAGTCCACGGCTTGCATGATGCATCCGGCATGTCGATATGCAGCGGTGAGGTCGTGGAGATGAACGCCCACCGGGGCAGGATAGGAAAGAGTTCAATAGTGTCGCAGCGAACGCTGGTAGGACACTGATCGGCGGCAGCACCCGCATTAGAGTGTATTCATTTGTGTCCGTCTAGACGCAAAACAAGCCCAAGTCGAACGAACTGTCCGCTTGGCTCGACTTAATAATCTGTAGTATAGATGGCTCTGAAGCTGGCCCACCAATTACTTTGTCATTTTGATCTCTGAAATTTTGAAATTTGCTCGTTGTGAAATTCCGCTTGGCCTGAGTAACTCTTCCACTCCGCTTTAATATACAGGAGATATCTAGATTCGACAGTTGCAAGAGGACGGTAAATACATAACAGAAAACCGACTCGCTTGCCTCTCCTGCCTACCTTACCCGTCGGACTTATGTCCTGGTCAAGCAGCAAACATAGTAACCGCCAAACCCACCATCCACTCAACGCATGAAGACGGTGACGATATCTCCACAATCACGAAATGCACCCACAATGCTCTGCTCAGAAAGGAGGCGGGATGGCGGCTCTGAGTGGATCTAGCTGCATCTCGGACGATTTTTCTTCTTCGTGCATTAGATGGTGAGAGGAGCTAGACTAGAGTACTTGTACGGTTACGACTGCCCCTGCCCTGCCGTGTTTGTAAAGTCCCTTTGTATCTTTAGTGTGAATTTTGGTGCTGCATGGTGAGAAATGTCGCAATGCGCTTAAAGAGGGGTCTACTTGTGGCTGCATGGTCAACAAAGTTGGTCACACTGTACTGAATATATGCTGAGGTGGTGCAAAATGCATGTGAAGGTTGTGAGAAAGAGACCAGAGCTGCAGAGGCGGCATGCGCTTCTCTCGGCAGTGTCAGTCCCTGATCTGAGGTGATCTGCTTTCCTTTCTATTCGAGGGTTCAATCAGGACCGATCCCCGAGCGACAGGGGCGGGGCGACGCGAGGCGAGAGAGACAATCCTGACAATCATGGCAGTGTCGCACCGCCGGTTGCAGGGTTTCCCCACTCGAAACACGTCCGTTCAGAAGCCCCGAAGCCCTGAGCCCTGAGCCCTGAGCCCTGACCTGAGCCCTGCTCTACCGTTCCTGGCTAAAAGGATCGGATCTCGATGGATTTGATGTCACTTTTCCACGGTAACTGAGCTGTATGGATGGTTTCCAAGGTTTTGGGTGAAGGGATGGGCAAAGGGTCTTGGATGTGCTTGTTTCTTTTTTCTATAATCCATGGATGAATGAGACAATGATCTTGTCTTCTCTTCCTTCCAAGGAGTGACAACGGAATCGTAAGATCTTGGTAAGGCAACTGAGGTGCGGCTCCCATCTGCTGACATCGAGCTGCACTTTGTGGCTTGAAGCTGAACCACCACCCCTCATTCCTTTCTTATTCTTTCTGTTGTTCCCGTCCTTCGACTCTTCCTTCAACCGTAGAACATGCACACTCTCGGGAAGGAAGCGAACGATGTCCCGAATTGAACAGAGGCGAGCATATGGGCGTAATTCTGTGATCTAGATTCGTCATGTCTTAGGATCATGCTCTGCTTGTAGTGCTGGGTCTTGGCCCACGCTGCTTGCAGCATTGGGAATGCAAAAGTTCAACACCAAGCCGCTAAACAGCGCAGCGAAGATCCACCCCTCTTCCGATCTCACCACACTTTGGCCTTTTGGCACTTCACCGCCAGCCTCCTGGTCCTTGCGACACTGCAAGTCCTTGCTAATCCATGTCCTGACGACGGGCATTAGCTCCTTGCTCGTGCGTTCATTCGTTTTCGCACAAGCAAGCAAGCACCCAAGTTCGTTTCGTTTTGATATATAGCCTGGTCACACCCCATCACGGTACTTCTTCTTTCTGCTGGCAGAATGAACCCATCTCCCGAATTCGAATAAAGCACGCCTTCGTTTCGACCTTCGCTCGTTCATATTGTTGGCTAGCAGGAAAAGAAGGTCAAAGATCCAGTCCGTGGTGGCACATTCACGCTCGTTCAGCTCTTACTCGTATCCTCGGCCCGCAAAGCCTCACTTCTTCGAAACGCAACACCCTCAAAGAAAATACCCTTCTTCCGTTGTTCGGCTACATACATACATTATACCTACCTACATACATGTTTGAGAAGGATCAGCCAGTTCGGATTTGCAGCGAAGGCGTGATAAAGGAACCTTGAGACCTGGTCTTGCTTCATGACCGAGGACCCATGATCCAAGGACAAACTTGTATATCTTCACGACCTCTCCTCGACGACACATATCCACAGCAATCATGTTCACTACATCGCACCTCAAGAGAAAGCCTAAGGGTAGACAAGACTCCATGACACCTCCAATGGCATCTCGATCCCGCTCCTCCTCATTCTCCTCTTTCGACGAGGAATCCTACTTCTCCAAGACCTATGTCCCCCTCTCGAGTCTCCCAACTCCACCGCCCTCCTCACTCTCCAATACCAGCAGTCGTCAGCAATCCCCCGGCGTATTTTCCTCCCCAGGAGAAATCCTCGACCCAGAACTCCTTGGTACATTTCCCCAGATTCTTGTGTCCCTCCTCTCCTCCCCCGGTACTTGGGAACATCAGGCTAATGGCAATTATTATATTACATGCAGGTCCGGCAATTCACCTCACGAACCTTATTCCCTCATCCACCTCCCTCACCACCTCCTCCGTTCCGCTCGTCCACGCAATCCTCACTCGCGCCGATCTCCCCCTCGAGACCATCGCCCTCGCAGTCTGCATCCTCGACTCACTAAACTCCCGCTTCGCCTTGCAATGGCGGAAAGGCTGTCCTCTTACCTCGCAATCATTACCTGGATCCTTCAGCCCCATCGATAACAGGATATCAAAACAGCACATCGACTCCGTCCACCCCGAACTGATCGTCCTCGCCGCTCTAATCCTCGCAGTCAAATTCCTAGACGACGAACAGCAGCGGACTAGCGAGTATGCTACAGATTGGGGAAGGGGGATCTGGACCTGTCCGCAAATAAACTTTACGCAGCGCGCCGTCCTCGAGAACCTAGGATACAGACTTCTACCGCTATGGGAAGATAGTATCATCCTTGGGGCTCTAGAGGATATGGAGCGTGCTGGGCAACAATACGCCCCCGAGATTTACAGCGACAGTGAAGACTGGGACGTGGATACATGTTTTGGCAGTTTTGAAATTTTCAAAAATCTGGATGCTGATATTGTTCCTGGATCGGGCAAAGCGGTTCTGGGACTGGGAAATCAGATTACGCCTGTTGAGACGCCGGGGGTGGAGAATGCGAGGGGGACGAAGGATGTGGATGGGGAGACGAGGAGTGCGTTTTTGAGGATTGGGAGGGGGCAGTGTTTGGAGATGCCCGGGAGGACGATGGCTGGACGGGGAGAGCCGTTTCCGGTTTTTGTTGAGCCGGGTTTGGGGATTTTATCAATACCATCGCCGTGATGGACTAATAGTAATCGTCTGATCATTGATCGGGTGTCAACGGCTTTTGGATGGAGTTTGGTTAGGCGGTTGGGATGAAAAGGGGCAATACCTTAATGATTGGAGTGGAAGGCGCAACCTTTTGATTTGCTTGCATTAGCGATGGCGTTTTATACCAGACCTACAAACTCGCTCTACCTACAAGGTATGACAGACAGACACATGGAATTTGAAACCCTAATTGAACGTATGGCCATGCGGTCCGATATCTTGAGGTGATACTTGAGGTAGATTTGAGGCTTTGGAATCTAGAGTTTCTGTTCATGTGTTGTTATCACTTCTTGCTTTCCGCATTGGGGGTAGGAGGTCAGAAAGCTTGGCGTCGAGTGATGTCGCTAGGTTGAATTTGGCCTCCCGAAGTTGCTATACTACTTTCCGCGATGGGTTTGTTGACACTTCCTTTCATTGTGGATGTAATATCTCTTTGGTTTTTCTATAAAGCTATGAATGGTCTCGTCCTATTCCAAGGGTGGGATCACTCATTCTCAGTTAGTCGCAATTGCAATCACAGTTGTGGGTCAGACGATTGTAATGCCTTGAAGCTTCTCTGCTTGCTCCAGGCTCAGACGAGGACTATTTGCTGAAGAAGCAGCTGTATCAATTATCTCTCAATAGCTCTGACATCGTAGCCGCCTGGTTTTGGTTTTGGGACTCGACATAAAACTTATCGATTAATTCTCTTGTTATCTCTTCTTTCCATTACTGTGATGGTTGAGGCCTTAGTGAGAGCCGTACTTGCTCAGATTCTATGACATTACTCTTCTCTCCGCAGAGATATTGAGGTGAAGCATTCCTGCCACTATCGCTACTCCGTCATTCCCTTCAGCGGCTTAAGCGCAACGACAGTCGCACTTTCCTTGTACATTCCACTTGAAGGATAAAAATCGTGGGCCTGCTTCTATTTGTGGTCTTCGGGAGCGGGACTACCAGCATCAACATCCATTCATCATTGATACCAGCCAAAAAAAACATTGATACATAGCTACCCTCGCTTTATAGAATTAATTACTTTCTTTCCTCACATACAGTACCAGGACAAGCGGACACCTGAAGATTCACAGACAATTATGCCTCCTCTCATCCCGAAATTGGGCACTGTGCCCGCACTGTTCGGCCAAGCCAAGCAAAAGCAGAAAGCAAAACAGAGCTCATCTCAGCCCAGAGCTCTTCCTCGTACACAGGCCCCCGACCCAATAGCTATCGACCTCGCGAGAGACCAGAGACAGCAATGTTGCCTCTACCTACTTCAGCGAGTGATGGAGACGCAACTCCGGAGAGCCGAGCAGGCCGTGGAGCCGGACCGAAGAGTATATCGAATTACAATAGAGCAGCAGGAGGCATTGGATGATTTGAGAGCCCAGGGATTTCGGGGTGGTATGGGGTTTAATGGGACGCCTCTTATTTCGCCAACTTACCCTAGCTCTGGAAGTCAGATTTCTCCTGAAAACACACATCGTCATGGTCCGCATACGGATGGTCCTTCAGATGTACGCCTGGATGCTTCAAATTTGCGTGCACCAAGTTCGCAACCGTCAACTAGAGGCCCTGTAAAGTATGAGAACATTCCGGCGGGGACTTCGAGGTCGACATCCATATCTCCAACTCGATTTCAACAAAGATGTCATATCGGAGTGGGATCACAGCAACATGGCCGTGAATCGAATCAGAACAAAGTACCACTAAGCAAAAACCTTCAGGCAACTTCTAGCCAGCAGATCGAAGAAAGCTCGGCCAGTCAAAGTTACCAAAAGCTCCCAGCGCCTGATACGAATGGTATACCAGGGTCTTATTTTCCAGAGCCGCAGACCAGTGGCGAGGCAACGCCGGTAACAAAAAGAAGTCCAAATACATCACCACCACAACACAAAAAATCTTCCCTCGCAGCCAATCCTTTGTCAAGTTCAGATGGCTCTCGCACCTCCTCAGATTATCACAGTGCCCCTGAGGAGCCTTTACAAGCAAGATCAGATCTCGCAGAAGACGAGACAGTCGATCGAGAAAGTGGTACAATCCGTCAGACACGCGTTCGACCTGACGGCCTCCAAATCAACTGTATGAAATCAGAGAGAAGTTGCCACGATTCTGAATCATCGCTTGAACGATTTCCTTCATTTCGACAGTCACTTGCTGAAGTTCCAAACGCTCGAGACCAGGAGGCGAACAATGCAGTAGTCAACCAGAAGTCGATACAGAATTCGGGTCAAAGAGACGTTGGAGCAAGAGACACTGGGAGATCTGCATGTCAATCGCACAGACCGAATGCTTACAGTAAAATTGATTATGTGAAGCTACTTGAAGAAATGCTTAATTCGGACAATTTCTGCGACACCAAGATGGACTTTGCAATCGAGCTTGTCGAGGTAAGCTAACACGCATCTCCATGAAACCACCACATGAGGGGAAATATCTACGAAGTGTGACTTCAGCAGGCTAATCGATCAACTTCAGCTGCTTCAGGAATTCAAAGATCAGGTACACAAAGAAAAGCAAGACTCCGAGGCCGGATTGCAAACAGAAATTAGTCGCTGGGAAGAATTCTATCGCAACAGAACAGAAGCAGACATGAGGTTCACAACTTTATGTCATCCTAATCTTCAACTCATAGAAGGCTTGAAGGAGCTGCCTGAGGGAGACCCTTGGATTCCCAATCTGATTTCTCAATTAAAGCACGACAAAGATTTCACCCGTAGTGTTTGGGTGCAACTCGACAAGATGCAAAAGAATCGACAGCGTAGCGGGGACACCTTAGTTGGTGAGAGGAACAACTCAGACGGCAGTAAGGATACACAGCAGGCTCAAAACGACAGAAAGGTCAGCCGAACATGGACGATCCGAGCAGGACGCAAATGGAGTAGCTGGGTTGGTTCAACCATTCGAGCGACTACAGCTCGAGCCTCGGTGATCGATGCTGGTGTTTTCAAGTCTCAATATCCCGAGAGGCCAGCTCAGAACATTACTGGCTTTAGCCTACGAAAAAGTCCACCTGCGCCAATTCCCAGGCCGACAGCAGTAATGCACAACGACCAAGACGTGATCGGAGTCAACAGTCCGGAAATCACCTCGAATGACCAGCCAGTAAGACCAGAAGACCACACTGGTAAGAGTACAGCTCAGTCAGGGACCAGCGCCAATACCGTTGACCCCTGTACAAATAAGAGACCGGCGGACAACTTAGGTACAATTGTCGACAAACATTTCAAGCAAACGTTGCGGTCCTCGACAAGTGCTGAACGCTTAAGAGATGATCCTAAAACATTTGGCAAGTTCTCAAGTGTGCCTGGTCAGGTATCAAGTGGAGTGGAGGGTCCCAATACGCAAGCGATCACGTCAGCTCCCCCGCCCTTACTCACTGGCCAGGGAGCGGCTCAAAATACTGGTGCAGGTGGCAACCAAAACGACCGTACCAACATCCCGAATAGTACAAAGCCTAGTGCGGCGACAATGTAGCCAAGACGTGTATATACTAGTTCCACGATGATGTTGGTGGTGGTCGAATACCCGACGGTTTGGTCGTGTATGATACGGGTGAGATGCTCATACTACCATGGTGAACTGCGATACGAGAGCATGTACCACCGGAGTGTGACATTGTCTGTGTAGTGTCTTCGGGGTGGATGTTGAATATAATGATTCACTCACTTCGTTCGGCGATGGTGTGGATATGCAGAACTCATTGTTTACATGCTCGCTTAGAGGCTTATGTGGGAATCATATCCATGCTTGCAATTGCAATTGTCTAACACCCTGCTGCGACTTATTCTACCCCGCCGGGAACGCCATTCCGCATGCATGCACTAGTGCCTGGTATCTATTTCCACCCTCCGTCGCAATGCATCATCATTCATCCAGCCGCCATCCCACAATAGTTCTGTGTGCCTCGTAAGCCGCTCCATAATTTCTACACGAAGTGAAACATATTTCCTCGCCATGAACCCAGCAACACTCCAAAACGATGTTATATCTATTATTCTGATCGTTACGCTGTTCACGAATCGATCGTCTTCTTGCTCGATTGCAGATGTCCTAGCCCGTGTGCTTTGGCATCGCGTAGCTGATCCGCTGGTAAGCCGCCTGGAAGCGCAGCTGTGTCTATTGTTGCAGCTTTGGCTACGGCTGGTGTTGGAGTTTGTGGTGCTGGTTGTTGGGTCTGAAGAGGGGGAAGGGTGTTCTTTTGTCTGCGTGAAGTTAGAACTGCACAACTCAATGAAGTGTTTCGGCACCTACCCGTCAAAGCCCTGTACTGGCGTCGTACTGGAAGCCGTGTCCAGACCAGCATTTACAGCTGCCACCGTAGGCTGTGAACCATTCGCCTCCGGCTGTGGTAGATCCTTGACATTGATATCTTCTGCATCAGCATCGAGATCTTCTTCTCCACCCGGTCCACTAGGTCTCACACCCTCCTCAGAATCATTATCGTCCATGGGACCGCTGCTCTTCATGCTACTCGCTTTACTGACGTCCGCACTGGCCGGGCTCTCCGTCCTCAAGCCCAAATCCTTTCCCAACCCAGGCTCCGTTTTATTCCCACCCTTCCAATCCGCCGGCGCCATCTGCGGCACAGGAGAATCAACGCCCGGTTCCTTAATCACAGCTTCTCCCGCACCCTGTTGTTCAGGCACAGGATCATACGCCTTCCAAACCACAGACATGCGATCGAACGCCCTCGCTCCCTTTCGACTAGAGCCCTTGATCCCATCCATCTTGTCCCACTCGATATCGAAGACGCCGTTGTCGTCTGGCTTGCCGCCTTGTTCTGGGCCGTTGCCTTCGAAGAAACAGTTGAACCAGACGTGCGCGACGGCTGTGACCATCGTCCAGCCCATTGAGGCTTTGTTCCGTCGCTCGAAGTCGATGTTGACGTCGCTGGAGGGGAGGATGACTCGTGTTGAGGGTTTGAATATCACAGCTGAGCCGCCGGATTCGGCGCCTGTGTCTGAGTCGCTGGTAGGTGTGGAACTCGTGGTGTCGTTATTTGTTGGTTTTGTGGTTTGAGGTGCTGGTATGGAGCCGAGCTGATCAGCGCTTTTGGATTTCCCGACTTTGCCTTCGTTCTGGAAGCCGGCCATGTCGGAGATCATGTCTGTGAAGCCTCCTCCACCAGGTGTATTACCTTCTATTACTGCCCTCTCTTTCTTCGTGAAGACGTGGAAGAGCTTGATTGTTTTGCCTTCGTCGACGAATCCTTCTACTTGGACTTTCACCCCGTCTCTTAATCCCCAGACGTGGACTTCCATTATTTCGATCTGTCTCTCGACGTAGACCTTGCCGGATTTCGTCCATCGGTCTACGTAGCCTACCCATCTCAACTGGCTGGGTATGCTGACGCCTTGTCCGAATCCAGGTCTCATTCTCCGTTCTGTGAATCTTGCGAGAGCTTCTGCAGGTGTCCATCCACATTCGCTGATCAGATAGCTGCACGCCATGGTTCCACTCCTCCCTTTCCCAGCTTTACAATGCACGACCACAACTCTCTTCCTCTCCCCCTTCTTCCCATCCTTCCCTTCCAGTAGCGCCTCCTTCCCCTCAGTCTCATTCAACCAATTCCTCATCCCCGCCATAATCATCGGCACCAGCCTGAACGGCGGTGGATGATGATCCGGCCACGGATAATGCCATACTCGTCCATACACCTCCTCGTCAGGGTATCCCGTCCCTTCGGCTCTAAATTCCCAAATCGCCCAGTCGGAGCCGTGCTTGTAGTCTAGGAATTTGACGAGCTGGTCGAGAGGGTTGCGGTATGCGCGCTGCGGGTAGGTACCGCTGGGACCGGACGTTGCGATGATTTGGTCCGTCACGTAGCACAGGTCGAGGCCTGCCTCGGGGTGCCGTGAGCGTGGGCCGGCGACGAGTTGGCGGAGGAAAGAGGCCATTGTGTAGGGTATGAAGGGGATGAACGGATTATTGGCTTGTAGGATCGTGTGATGAGTGAGTGGACTTTTTTGCAGTGTATGATATTTGTAGGTGATGGGTGGATGTTCTTCAGCCACAGAGACGTCATTGAACCCTGCCAAGCAGATCCCGGTTTTGAGATGTGCTGGGTGGAGCGCTGCTCAGCCACTTGAAGTGGGTGCTGTCAAGCAAGCCCCTGGTTGCAGGTGATTCTAGGCTGACATTGGATGAACCTCGATCTGAAATGCTGATTTGAGTTTTGGCACGGGTTTGCTTACCAGTCGTTGATATTTGTGCTAACCTTCATGCTCCACGTCGAATTTGAGACGGGCTCGGTACGTACGCAGAAGAATTCACATTTTGGAGTCCGAAGCACTTGCTAACGATATCAGCGTCCTCCTCTCCCGGCATTTCTCTGGTCACGTTCCGTGGAGACTGACCATTAGAAAGACTATCAGCCACAGAAACCAAAGACCTCCGTTGACGGAGCATTATGCGACGGATGCATAGAGTTTTGCGAGAGCGTCCTTCACGGGAACATCTTTACTCATGAGAAATGGAGCCATGAGAGACCAAGCCATTTTAGAGTGACGCATATTGAGCGATATGCTTGGACTTCGCACTATGACGGCGTTCTCGTGAAGCTGAGAGCTTCAGCAGAGCGTGGTTGTGAGATGTGCACTCTGTTCTTGGACATAGATCGAACGAGCCCTAAATCGTACCCCAAAGATACATTTCCTGACGAACCACCCGACCCTGAGAACATATGTTATAGAATTTGCACAGATAGTAGGGAGGAAGGCACCCTTGAGGTCGAGGCCTCACATGCATTTGCTATTGAGTTCTACAAGAAGTCTGATGGCCCGGAGTACGGTAGGGGTTACAGAAGTATGGGCGCGCCACCGAGGGCAACTCCTCGGTTGCCAAAGCACGTCAACTTCTTCTTTGTGCGATACGCAGATGATACGGATCCAAGAGCTTTTTACACAGAGAGTTTGTTCTACGAAGACCCGCATCGTAAAGTGGTAGTCGAACAGTCGGGCTGGCCGATCTTGCTTTCGGCTGACGCAGAGGACAGAGGCTCTGTGCAAGCTTTGATGCGAGCAAGGAAGTGGATATGGCAGTGGTGAGCTGGCTCTTTACTTCAGTCGAATCCTTGGCGACATAGCCATGAGGATGGGTTCCTGACACATGTTGTAGTCTCAAAAATCATCCGCGCTGTTCTAGAGAAGCAGCTATACTTCCAAAGCGTGTGATCGACATTGGCAGCACCCCAGACTCACCTATACGGCTGCATATTACAGATTCTATGGGACGTGTAATCACCCCATATGTCGCATTAAGTTCCAGTTGGGGGACAGAGCTGCCACTTCGAACCACGAAGGAGACTTTAGACAAGTACTGTGAGGAAATTCCATTCGAGGATTTTCCCAAGACATTGCATGACGCTCTGCGTGTTACACGAGGGATGGGTCTTCAATATATTTGGATTGATGCTCTCTGTATTATTCAAGATGATGAAAATGATTGGCAAGAGCAAGCGGCTTTAATGGGCGAAATATACCAAGGATCCATGATCAACATTTCGGCCACGTCTTCCACGAGCCTCAGCTCCGGTTTCTTGTCGCGCTCTGAGACTGGACCTCATCCCCGTGTGAGAGTTGGTCGATATTTCCACAAAGATGGCATCAATCATGGTGGCGTGTACGTTAGTGTCTTCGATTTAGGAACAGCGTTCAGCCCGCCAAGTGACCTCAACGAGAGCTTTCTGTCTTCTCGCGGATGGGTTTTCCAGGAGCAGTTGATGTCTACTGCGACGCTACATTATATGGCTCAAGAAATGGTCTGGGGATGTGCTACGGTAATCAGAAATGAGCGATTCGCCGACGCGAGTACCGTAATCAAAAGCCCGAGGCTGGATGGATGGATTCGATTGGCGCCATTGAAATGGGGATGGATCAATTTCTTGCGATCAAACAAGCCAGAACATTTGGACCGCAACAGGGACGGAATGCTGTGCCATCGGCAGAAAACGACGACAATTTCAATATCCTTATGGCTTTGTGGAAAGAATGGATCTTCGATTACTCAAAACGCGATCTGACGTATGGGAATGATGGAGTTCCTGCTATCGCAGGAATCACGGAGTTGATATCGAAGAAATACGGGCTTCACTTCACTGCCGGTCATTTCACGCAGGACATGCCCCTCGGCTTATGTTGGAGTCCAAGGAAGAGTCCAAAGAATAGTAGAGAAACCAACCTTGGCGAAAATAAAATAAATGAAGCCACAAAACTACCCTCCTGGTCGTGGCCTTCGTTCCCAAGGGGGAGTGTGGTACGGCGGCTCCAAGAAAGTACACAATCTTCAAACTACCTGTTCCGAAAGTCCATCAGACCTCAAAATCTTGTGCTACACCTTCGAAACTGATAGTCCGTCAAATGTATATGCCAGGACCTGCCTTAGCACCGAAGTTGAAGGTTTACTTCAAGAAGTTCAGGTAGAATATCGCGCCGGCCGGTATCACATCGCGACCGGAATTACGCTTGCAAACTGGAGCGTTCAATTCGACAATCCCCCACCAATGGAACAGTCCCCTTGGCGAAAATACCTGCTACGCGTCACTGGCTACAATAGTAAGCTTTACGATCTCCTCGTCCCGTTTGCTTCGGAACGCGCTGGTCGTGACAAAGGACATGAAGTTGTGTCGAGACTTAGACAAAACCCTGACAACGTTTGGTGCTTAGTATTAGAAGAGGTTCTGCCGTCTTCCGATACACTGCGAACGTTTCGGAGAATTGGTTTAGCTGATACGGGTAATGAATGGCCCGAGAGTACTGTGACGAGTGCAAATGTCTTCCTGGATCCCAAGAGGTTGAAGATGAGACTGGTCTGAATGCCCTTGGAGGCATTTCGGACTTCTCGCGTGGGCATAATCACTTATGGTAGTGCATGAACATCTTGGAAGTGGGTTCCAATACGCAGACTGACACATTCATATGATCTCTTTGTTTTGACAACGAAAATTGGATTTCAAAAAGCGTGAAGCATAGGTCGAAAACAATAAAGCAAATGCTTTCTTACACAGGTCACGGCCGCTTCAAACTCATCAAACTTCACACTCATAGTCACCTTCTCGGAAGCTCCTACCAAATCTAAATTGTGGAAAGACAGCTTGAAGATCCACGACACAAAGGGTAGAAATGACACGTGATATTGAAAGTAACCAGAAACTGTGCTGTCGTCGGGAGCTGGATTTCCAGATTCGGTATCTTAGTTATAGCATAGCCCAGCAGAAGGTAAGAAGTACCGTGCATCTTCTATATTGATAATTGTCAGGGGTATTGCATGGTACAGAGCCCGGCAGAACGGTGATCATGCGCAAAGAACTTGGATTGAAACTTTTCTGAGGTTCAAACTCGAAAAGCTGGTATGAAGGACCAAGACCTCTGGAAATCCTCAAACGAAATTAACCTAATACTTGCGTTCACAACATATCTCCATATCGAGGTGCCAAGGTTCAAAGCCCATCAGACTCAGTGGCTTGATGACGAAGGAACGAGGTCGAAAAACAACCTTGTAAGGAGATAGGTCGCACAATATAATGCTTTAAAACGGACTTTTGTTCATGAAGAAGCACCAGTGGAGTGGCGTTTCCAGCGATTCTCTACCTAGGTATTGACCACTCGAAGCGGGAATTAGCCTCGTTTCTGCCCCGCCGCGACCCCGCCATCTCACCTCGTGCCAACAACCTTCAAAAACACCTCTTGTTCTCCCTCACTCAACCCTCGATTCGCTCGACCAAAATTCCAAGTAAGTCCTCGCCCTCGTCGCTTGTACCAACCTCATCTCTCTTCAAACCACATCCTCATATTCAACAAGCACAAGACAAAGCTGACAATAATACTCTACCCCGCAGCAAACAAGAACCCCTCAACAAAAACTAAGGAAATCTGCCCATCATGTCTGCATTCGACACTGCCGTCATCGACTCGAAGAAGTTAACTTCCAAGCCCTCGAACGACGATTTGCTACAGCTCTACGGTTAGTCCTGCCATCTGCGGGAGAAGAACACGGTCTAATATTTTGAGATCTTGATGGGGAGAGACGCTGATGGATGTGTGTACAGGACTGTTCAAGGTTGCGTCTGGAGAGGACATCACGAAGGCTGAGCAGCCTGGTACCTTTGATCTCAAGGTATGCTTCCACTGGAATTCACATCTATGAAAAAGGAAATGGGATATGGTTGGGATGATATGCTGATACAGGTGTGGAAATAGGGCAAGGCGAAGAAGCGGGCGTGGCAGAAGATCGTCGACGAGGGTCTTACCAGCGACGAGGCTAAGGAGAAGTACGTCGCGCTCGTCGAGTCGTTCAAGGAGAAGTACGGATATGATGCCAACAAGAACCCTGAGGCTGTTGGCGCGTAGAGAGGTTATGGAATGAAAGACGATACATGACGTTATGATAGATACGGTGGGGGCTTGATACTTGCCGGGATGAATGGATGGAGGAGCAGATTGCTCGTGATAGCACAAATAATCAAGGACTTATGGCTCTGTGCTATTATTTTGCAATATGCATGCGAGTGCTATGCTGTGCGACTATGTATCCTCTATCGTGGTATTTCATGCTGTGAGACTGCTACCCCATCCACGTGAGATATGTCGTGCTCTGTTACTCGAGTCGGTAGGATTCGCCCTTCCAATCTTGCTCTTTGTATGAGAGAGTGGCGCACCATGGCATATCATCCTTCGCATATGGAACCAGAGGTAAGTCATATGGAATTCTTGCTCCAATGACCACCTCTCCGGCTGTTCCGGAATTTGGAGAGGGCGTATCAGTCTTAAATGTCGGGACCATAGTTGCTTTCTCTCCAAATAGCTCGGGCCAAACCATGACGCCTAATTCATAGCTGCAGATCCGAACATCACCGCCTGCATTCGATGCTTCACCCCAAGCTTGCTTTGATAGATTGGCGGAAGTGACTAACATCCACTGTGGGAAATCAGTCTCATTGCTCTGCAGATAAGTGGTATGCATTTATGATGATACTATCAATTGAGAAGAAGAGCCACTAAACGTAGATGAAAGGGTCGCGAAGGCACTTACATCAATGGTAGACTTCTTGGAATCAGCAAACCGGATGAAAGTCTTGATGTGAGGAGCAGCTCTTTTGCGACCTGCATCAGATATTGGCTCTGATCCGGAAGCACGCTCGTCGGCATCTCCAGCCCAATGGCAAAGCATTGGCTTCAAATACTGCACTTGCTTAGCCTGAGTGACCGATTGAATCTTCGTGTGAATGGCACTGCCAGATTCGTATCCGTTGAGGCTTCTCCGAATTTCATCAGCTGTTGGGAAGATGACTTTGAATTTCGACTTCGAGTTGGGGAAATTCTTCGAGGTGCTCATAGCTTTGAACAAGGTCTTTTCGATCCACTTCTCTGACAGGGTTGCAATCGACGATATCTGTATGACGATTTCGCCCTCATTGCTTTTCACTGGTACGGCGCTCAGCACATTCTTCAGAGCCTCCCAGCCCCATGCCGTCTCCGAATCTTTCTCAACATGGTGTCTTCCTGGTACACTGCCCACGAGTGCTCCTCGAATGGCTGAGAAATCATACTTCGTGAGTGTCCCAACGAGAGCCTTGCAGATCTCTCGCTTAGGGTTGTTGTCGTAAGCTTTCAAGTAATTCAGGTAATCAACCTTGAATCTGGAACCGCTACCGATGGGGCCTGGTTCTGCGGTTTCGATGAGGCTTGTCCCACTGAGTAGAGGGAGCATTGGCGATATCCAGGCAGCCTGAGCCATATTGGTCCAATCGAAGGCGATCATATTTGCGGTGCTACGTGAAATATTAGTGTTAGTAAGTCTTCCAATACAGTTTGCATTATTCTCTTGGTTGAGTGAAGAAGCTTTTGAGACAAGTAGCCACGCGCTTTAAGGAAGGAAAGGTAAAAATTTTCGATTGATTAAGGCAATATCAGAAAAGTACCCACTGGACAATGATTTGCGCAGTATCATCATGGCGGAGGAGAACAAGCATCTGTATCAGACGTCAACAATTGAACATCAGTTTCGATTTCGGTACTACCTTCGTATGGTGAGTTCCAAACATTTCTGGCATATATGCCGTGTGGAGAGTGACGTTCGGGTATTTCTCAGCTTGGATCTACCAGTAGGCTTCAGCAAACAATTCCGCAATAGTCCAGAGAAACCGCCAAATATGAAAGTATATTGTGCTGTCCAGCTTTTCAGTACAAAACAAAGAGGATAAGCTGGCGTACCTTCAAGTTGATTCGGCTGGAGTCGTCATTCTTCCAGAATCCATGGACCACATGAACCTTGACAAGATCACGAACATCAGGATCGAACGCGTCCATCAAGAAGTCCAAATTGTGAAGGTAATTGAACTCCCAACATTCTGATATTAGAGGGTCACCCAGAAGGTCCTTCAAAGACACAGCGTCCTTGTTCGATGCTTCAGGGAGATCGCGAATCCATGTGAGCTGAAAGGGAGACTTGACCACCTCGGGACCTTTATTCTCTGACTTCTGATTTCGCCGTAAGGGAGGCGGTGATATCGAGCTTGTGAGGCTATGAGGTAGATTCCTAGGATTCTGCTGGGGTCCCTCTTCGTTGCTTAGACGGCGTCTCTTGCGAGATCGTTCTTCTGAAATGTCGTCCATCTTATTGCGAGTTTCCAGGGAACTCGAGTTAATCCTTGAGGCTTTGTATTCTCGACCACTTCAAAAACAGGTAGAGCCCGTCGAAGTTGTGTGCTGACGAGCATCTTGGAACGGTCGAAGTTGAAGTAAATATGAACGATCACGTGTGAACAAAAAGGTCGAGGTTGCCTCACCAGAAGCGAGAGGCGTTCAGGGGGCGCTATCCCCTTAGCGGCCGCGTTCCATCTTTAGAAACTCTTTAGAGTGACGATAAAGGAATCGTAAGCCCAATCCACTCGTTTGAACATCCAGCCAGCGACTCTGAACGGCGGCGACAACAGCTCTCTTGGACTTGTACAATATAGCGCCAGCTTCAACTCCTGTTTGTCCTGCAATTGCCGCCCGCAACTCGATCGCCGGCGGCTGAGCCGCTCCACCTACCCCAAGACAGGAGAACGAGGCATTACCGTCAACATGCGTGTCCTTCCAATTCTTTACACTCTTTTCGCATCTTCAGTAATAGCGCAGTCCTCGGGGGATACGGCAGAAAAGAAGGAGGTAACAGCAGACGCGGAAGATGCTGCAGATGGACCGCCACCGACGATATTCAATGGAGTTGAAGTGCCTCCCATCACAATCTTGGACGGGGAGACCTTCAATGCGACAGTCAAAGAAGGCTTATGGTTTGTGAAGCATCATTCGTGAGTTGTCCCAGCTATGTGCGAAATAACTGCAATGAATCCATGAAGTAACTGTTATCAGACCATATTGCCCTCACTGCCTTCACGTCGCGCCAACATGGCAGACTTTATACGAATTCTACTTTACTTCGAAACCTGTCCCGGCTGGTCCATCAACAGATAGCTCGTCGTCATCTCTGAATACATTCACTGCCTACTACAACTATCATTTTGGAAACCTCGACTGTATCGCTTTCGGGACAGCCTGCAAGGAACACAATGTAGGGTCTTTCCCAACATTTGTACTGTACCAAGATGGAGTGGAGATCAAGCGATTAGAGGGGGCCAAAGACATGAAGACGCTGAGCCAATTCGTGGAAACGTCGCTTGAGTCTGTTCGACCAGGATCCCGTCCAGTGGGAGGCCCAGAATTGCCAGCAGCAGGAGACAAGACCTCGAAGGAATATCAAGGCCCACAGCCTGCTGACAACAAAGCAACTGGCCCCGCAGCTGTTGCGCCTGCAGCTACGAGCCCTGTGAAGGTAACGGCTCCATCTGCAAGTGAGGAAGTCAAGGAAGAAGAAACAAAAACCCCAAGTACTACCATGAAGACCAATCCGGCCAAAGCTCCAAAAAAGCCAGTCCTCCCACCCAAGTCCACGGCTATTCCAAACACTCTTGGGAAATCGATATCTTTCACGGCCGAAAGCTTCCAAAAGCAAGTCACTATGACCCAGGAGCCATGGTTCATCAAGTTCTATGCGCCATGGTGTCACCATTGCCAGGCAATGGCTCCCAACTGGATTCAACTCGCCAAAGAGATGAAGGGCAAGCTGAACATCGGAGAGGTCAATTGCGATGTTGAGTCAAGATTGTGCAAGGAAGTCCGACTACGGGGATACCCCACGATTCTGTTCTTCCGTGGTGGAGAACGTGTGGAATATGAAGGTCTTCGCGGCCTAGGCGATTTTGTGTCATACGCCAACAAGGCTATCGATGTCGGTGACGGAGTGAAGGATATTGATGCTTTGGAATTCGCGGAATTGGAGGAGAAGGAAGAAGTCATCTTCCTTTACTTCTACGACCATGCTACGACAACCGAGGACTTTGCCGCCCTGGAAAGGTTGACGCTGAGCTTGATTGGACATGCAAAGTTGGTGAAAACCAATAGTGCTAAATTGGCTGAACGCTACAAGATCACAACGTGGCCCAGACTTCTCGTCTCCCGTGATGGACGGCCCACTTACTACACTGCCCTTGCTCCCAAAGACATGCGGGATTTCAGACAAGTCCTTAACTGGATGCAGTCTGTTTGGCTACCAATCGTACCGGAGCTCACAGCCTCCAACTCCCGAGAAATCATGGATGGAAAGCTGGTTGTCTTGGGTATCCTCACTCGCGAACGTCCAGATGAGTTCTTGATGGCCAAGAAGGAGATCAAGAGCGCCGCTCTCGAATGGATGGACAAGCAGACCTTGGCCTTCCAACGCGAGCGTCAAGAGCTTCGAGATGCCAAGCAATTGAGACTCGAGGAGGCTGAAGATCGTAATGATCAACGAGCTCTCCGAGCCGCCAAGAGCATCCGCATCAATATGGATAAGTCCGAGCAGAAGGAAGTAGGATTCGCTTGGGTCGATGGTGTTTTCTGGGAGAGATGGATCAGAACGACGTATGGTATCGAAGTTGCCAAAGACGGCGAGAAAGTCATCATCAACGATGAGGACGTAAGTATTACAATTTTCACATAGTCGAAAACCACACTAACGTTTCGCAGCAACGAAGATACTGGGACACGACTATCACCGGCAACTCCATCATGGCATCTCGTACATCCATCCTAGAGACGATACCAAAAGTGGTCGCCTCACCCCCTAAAATCAAGCCCAAGTCCACAATCTCGAACTTCGAGAAGTTCTTCTTCGATATCAGAGGTGCCATCTCAGGGCACCCGTATCTATCTGTCGGATTCTTAGCGGGCATCTTGATTGGTGTAGCGATGTGGAGCAAGGGACGCCTGCGGAGGAGTAGAGGTGGTTTCTTCAGATTGGATGAGAAGGATGGGCTGTTGGGAGGACCGGCAGGTGGGAAGGTGGATTAGACTTAATGAGGATGCGGAATGCAATGAGGAGAGAGCGAAATAGGAGACAGTGAGACAGGTCAATTTGTATTATAGCGGGCTTGGGTCTTCCTATGTTATTCTCCATTGGGTGTGTATGGGTGTTGGAATTCAATTTGTGTTGTTCTATCATCCGCTGAGAACCGTTGAGCTCATAAGATTGTTTGAAAACAGCGTGGCAAGAATATACTGAAATATTTGAACGGCTTTCAGATAAATGATCACGATTTAAGTGTTGATAAATCGACACTTCGGACGAGCAATTGCCCTCACTCGTTGTTGCAAGCGAGAAAGAGTGTCTCGTTTTGAAGTTTTTGTTGATCTTGTCTTACTAAGAATATCTCAGGCACCAGACATCGACTTGCCATGATTCCATACATCAACGCCACGTTGCCAACTACCACGCACATTCTCAACCACGTCTTCTTGTTACACCCCATGTAACATTCCGACTTCTCGTTTATCCTCACCTCCCCCACCTCCCAAGCACTCCAATACTCCCACTACTCCCGACAACAACACACCACTCACCATCATTACTCCACGCAACCTGCCTCCCCGTGAACTTTAGCCCCTTCACCATCTCCGTATGATGCGGCTCCATCTCCGTCATAGGATCACCCAGCTCGTATTTCGCTTTCCAGCCTTCCCTACTCCGCGCCCAGTCGATCTTGCCTTTACCTGCGTTGTTCGTGTTGAAGGACTCATCTTGATTCGTGTGTTCTGAACCGGTGGATTCGGAGAGTGATGTTTCGCGCGCGAGACGCGCAAGTGCTCCT
Source organism: Cadophora malorum (assembly GCA_017365405.1). Lineage (NCBI taxonomy): Eukaryota > Fungi > Ascomycota > Leotiomycetes > Helotiales > Ploettnerulaceae > Cadophora > Cadophora malorum. The sequence continues at coordinate 58,163 of JAFJYH010000166.1, read as the reverse complement.
GCGCCGCCGACGTTGCCGCCTCCTCTATTGCGCCGCTGGAAAGGGTGTAGGAAGGGGTGCGCGCGGGGCGTGTTGTCGGTGGGGATGGTAAGTCCTTTCTCGCTTTTCTCGCCTTTCACGGGCGAGTGTGAAGCACCATGATATCCAGCTCCAGCTCCAGGAGCAAGAACACCATCAGCACCAGGTAACGAACCCTGCGTATCGAAGTAGTTCTCAAAGCGTTCGAAATCCCAGAAGAAGACTTTGCTGTTCGTGTTGCAGAATGCTACGACGGGATGGCGTCCCGGTCCGGTTTTGCAGCCGGGGAAGAGCGAGAAGCGCGTGAACATGATGTGGCTTTCGGGAATGGAGAGTTGCAGGTGCCGGGTGTAGAGCTTTATGGCGTTGTCGGCTGCGGAAAGGGGAGGAGAGACGAATGAGGAGCGGGCGTCTCGTGAGGCATCGTGGGAGGTGGGAGCGTGGGATGGGGGAGGCGGTGGAGCGCTGCTGTTGAAGTTCGTGATGGACCAGAGGACGATGTTGTGCTCGTTGGCGGCTTTGGAGAGGATGAGGTCGCCGAACCAGGATACGCTGTAGTAGTTGAGAAGTGGTTAGTAGTCTTTCTAATCAGATTTGAGAATTCCTAAGTGTTTAGATAGAAAGGTAGATAGAAAGGTAGATAGAGAGCTAGGAGAGCAACGTACCAGTCTACGATGTCACCATGGATTTCCGATGTCGAGAAATGAGGGTAGTAAATTCGTGTTGGGATGCTGGTACCGGTATTAGAGTCTGGAAAGTCCGGTAGCGTCCACTGTTCTGATTAGAGGAAGAACTTCGAGAGAGATGCGAGAGAATGGCTCACAAGGTTGATTCTGTGGTCTATTCCACCTGACAACAGGTATCGTCCTGAAGGATGAAAGGCCTAGATGGATTGTCAGATGAAACTGTCGGATGGGCTTCCTGGAATACACTTACAAGACATAGAACGGTCTCTTTATGCCCATCTCCTTCCAGAATTGCTGCACAAGGCTGATCTGCGTGCCGAGGATCTAGACTCCATATCCGTACTGTGAAATCCTCGGATGCTGAGGCAATTATATATGGATTGATAGGCGACACGGCAAGGTCATTGATTTCCTAGGGACTTTAGTATCATCGCTTTCATATCCACCCGCTCGTCTATGAGTCGTCAGTACTTACTCCTCCGTGGCCCGGAAATGTCTACAGAAGGTCATTAGTCCTGGTCACAGTCCGCTCTTGGTGTTGGTTTACTTACCCTTAAAAGATCACCTGTGACTGCGTTGAAGACTTTCACTCTATCACTCCCCCCAGCCACACAGAGCCACGGCGTGCCAGTCTTGGGGTCCTTACTCCAAGCACATGCATAATGATCTGTCTCTTTCTGGCTCCATTTAGATACAATATCGCGGGTGTCAAGAATAGACTCAACTCACTTCTTCATCTTGGATCTCCTGGATAACATCAATTTTCGCGTTATCTTTCCCGCCAGGCGGACGGCAGACCATGATCTTTCCTCGAATTAGATGCCAGCCGTTGCACTGCATCGCGGGGTGCTGCAGGAGACGATGAATGGGAAAGGAAGGGGAACTCACCCGCTTGCCGCCCACGACGGCAAAGACAGGGTCTACCCCGGGCTCAGTGTACGGGTAGAATTTGACAGACCAGAAGTCCGCCGATACTGCAGAAATCCGTTAGCAGGTGCAGGTGCAGGAGCCAGAAGGCAGTAGTCAGCAGGCGATGTGCGTCCATTAATTCTGCTCTGCAGTAAGGGCTTCGACAAACCGTTATCTAGGCCCTAAAATAGACTCATCCATTAGGAACGGTCCCGCAAGTTGAATAGTTACACAAAAGGAAGAGATGGAGGTTGTTCCTCGGAGAAAGACTTACCATCATCTGGTGAGCTTCTCTCAGGTGAGGCAGCTCCCATTCTCGCTTATCATCTTTTGAGGACATGACTCTCTTGCTTGGTGGCTTCCCTCAGAAGACGGATATTTCCGGAGTGTGCTGATTCTGCAATTGAAGAATATGGATATCGGAAGAGGAGGCTTTGGAAAGTGGACGAAAGTTTGGTATCAAGAGATAGAAAGCCCGAAATTTGACATCCAACGCCGATTCAAGGGAAAGAAGACTGGAATAATACACCAAATCAATATTGTGACCGTTTAAATATACAGTGCAGAATAGATTTTGTTGCTGCTGCTACTGAAGGGCCAGAGAACAAGCTTGCGGTCATGGCTTGATGAGAGACATATGAAATCATGTGACCATATTTCACAGATATACCAATTCTGCCCGCGATGAGCTATCTGCTCTGTATGAAGGAGACCTACATCTCGTAGGTATGAACTTGCATCCGCGATGTTGTCACCACTGGAAGTGCATCCGCATCTGTCGTGATGATATTCACCGCTTCTCGGCGGGCAAAGCCGCAAAATCAAAAGAAAGTTCAGACGAGCTGCGAGCAGGGCAGGGCAGCAAAGCAAACGGCGCGCCCGCGCTGCGTGCTGTACGGCATAAGCTAAAGGTGAAACTTACCGACGGTCTGGAGAAGCTAAGGATACAAGCAGGCATTATGCATCGGGGCTTGAAGGAAGAGGATGCAAGTGCGGCTGCGGTGATGCGACCCTGGGCAATGGAAATAATGAGGTGTGGACCGGGTGTGAGGGAAGGGGGAAGGTCGTCAGGCGTTGGGATTGGGATCGTTGTCCGAATTCCTGGAATTGTCGCTACCCAGCGCGCTGCTGTTGTGACGAGGTGGCACTGTGGACAAAATGGACTCGAGCCTAGAACCTGACCATCCTCGAAGATGTTGTAATCGCGTTGGTTGGGTATCGTGCTGTTGGTTGTGAAGCTAGCGTCGAGGTCGATATCGTGGAGATCTAGCAGAACATACAAGCGGAACTCTCCAGGGCGTGAAAGTCCAAACGTGTGCCTAGTTTTCCACTCGCGTGTCTTTGTCTGTAGTTCTTGAGAGGTGCTGGTCGAGGCATAGGAGGAAAAATGGAAGGTTCAGGGGGGTTGCTAGAAGGACAGCACAGCATCGAAGGCAGGCTAAAACGACAATTTGGTAGCGGCTTTGTCCGTTTGTTGCCTGTCAAAGCGGGAGCTTAATCTGAAGTCAACTCGTGGCTATTGCTACATGTAGAGATACTTGCTAGACGAACAACTTCCATTGCACGTCTGCCACAAAAAATCTATTGTTATTACGCAATATCGTGGCATTTTTTGAAACGGTATTTGAATTTCACGCTGAAGAGGCTGATTTTCCAGCCAGCCTCCAGGCACTCGACCATCCTCTCGGTTCCATACTCGGCTAGTTAGAACGGAAGTGGCTTTTCTCCAGAGGAAGATTGGCATGTCATTGTCAAAATGGCACCACCATTGACGGTATATCCGACTACTCACAGAAAGTTCTGAAGACGTTGGATCATACGATCTTAACTTTAATAATTTCAAATGCTTTACTCATCTCCTTGTCCTGAAAGATATCGATAAAATGTCACTATTGCAGGCTGGAGGGTCAGCTTGCAGCCACTGATTTCCGGGACTTTCCACACTCGACTATCAAACGCATCAACACGCAAACAGCCTTAGGCTCTGACAGGATACCGACTTCATACTTCTACAGAGCTCGAAGATGCTTGCTTGGAAGGTAAGCGAATGGTAAGTTGGGTTTGCACAGCCAGTCAGATCGATATAAGAAGGCTTGATATGGACGAGGATTTGCCAAATATGGACGACTGGACACCCATCACCGTCCCGAACCCTGGAGATCATTACGGAAATATCCCCCGAAGGAGAAGCTGTCAAGCAGCATGGGCCACACCCCGCAGTGTGTCGTCCACCTGCACAGGCCGTGCGAGGAGGCACAGACAAACAGATTCGTATATCATCAAACCAATGTGCATCGATCCCAGCACAAAGCATCCTCCCTGCTTCGAGGATGTCTAGATCGCTGGGTCTGTACAGACATGCCCAGAACGAGAAGTATTCTCTCCTGTCTCATGTATCACATTGACCGGCTGCCAAAAATGTCTGAATAGTAAGTTACCAGGTCCACAACGTGCTTCAATGCAGACAGGGTTCGAGTTGCACGATGCAGCCAACCGCCGTTCCCAAGTCCCAGAGTCATGTTCAAGTACACAAGCTGATGAAGAAGTCGGGCATACCGTCGTACGGCATTAGGTTCCCCTGTGACATTCTGTTTCCCGGGAATCCCCAAAGAGACGCAATGATAAGATGGTGGTTAGGGACTGGACTACCATGGATTCGTTGCAAGCCATGTTGGTTCTTGGTATATGGGAGGAGCCCTGCTGGTATCACATGGGGAAGGAAGAACTTGCAAAACTTCAGACGCCGTGATCCAAAATCCCCACAACCGGGTCAACGCCACACAGCCGTGCCGTCGTCTGGCGTCTGTTGGAAACTCGAACCTCATGCAGGCAGTGCACAGAAGGCGATGGACAGTTGTTGGAAACCTTCCCTTACACAGTTGCAGTGACGCTTGCGATGCAGAAAGTAGATTCCTAGTGAGTGTCCAAGTCGGTTCGGGAGATTCGGGCGTGTCGGGACCAACATCGGCTTCTCCGCGGCTAGCGATGCTGCTTTGACGGGACCAGGGTAGAGTTTTGGCCAGCCAGCCAGCCAGCACTTGGGTGCCGTGCAGCTGTGTTAAGACAAACAGCAAGCAGTCCATAACACATAGATTGCAGAGAAGAGAATGGTGTAATATATGTTTCAACGTAGTGCGGTGCTCGAGACGAGCCACAAAACCGATACAAAACCGGTATACAGGACAGGACAAGAGAGATCGACGGCCTAGCGCTGTCGCTCTAACTGATAACATTCTAGCCGTGGGGATTACTGAACGGCACAAACAAAAGTCCCATCACTTCTCGGGCTCTTACTCTTGGTCTCGTCCCCGAGTCTCTACCCTACCCTACTACTCCCTAGCCGCCTTCCTTTGCTAGTCTCTCTTCCCTCTATCCCTCTATCCCTAGCTCAGGTTCTCTTTTCGTAGCCGGCCTAGTGAAAAGCCTCCCAAGTCATATTCTATCTCATCGACCTGTCCTGCCTCCTTTTCCCTTCTCCATCTCTCTCCCTCTCTCTCGTCTCCCGATTCTCAGCCCACTCAACGACAAATTCCCTGTGCATGCCTCTTCTATCAGCAAGTCGCCCTTCTTCTTTGGACGCATGACGCATCGACTCCTCAATCTGCATCTTTCCATCTCTCGTCCACATGCACTGCTACGCTGCAAACTCCAGATGTTGACTGCTGCAACATAGCACCAATCAATGACTTGACACTTGAGACCGGGACCCTGGTCCGCTGGCTGCCACCCTTGAAGCCTTGAAGCCTTGCAGCCCACCTCCCACCTCCACCTCGTCTTCGACATTCCGTTTGGCCTCCAGGACCCTTGTGACGGCGGCAGAGCTGGAGCCCTTGTTTTCTGTTCGTCAACCCTGCCTTGTCTTGTCTTACCCACCCTGGCGATCCGCAGACAAGCACCCCCGCCGTTCATTCGCAAGCAATCCCTAAATCAGCCATTACAGCGTTTGTTCCATCTATATCGGATCGTCTAAACTGATATTGACTTTCCTGGACCTCACAACTCCGTTTTCTCAAGAAGGGCATGCCAGATATAAGTACAGTTTACCAGCCCGCGACCGGAAAATCACTTTTGCTCCATCCGGCCACGTCTCAAGCATCTTCCTTGTGCACTCGACCCCAATCGGCGATTTCCCAACTTTTCGAACGGACGTGCTACCTGACTACCCATCCCAACAATCACGTCGATATTACACAAATATTCTTCGTCATACTCCATCACCTCGCTGCCATACAAATTCTTCCCTACACCTGTCTCGTTATCATTTCACTGGGTTGGGGATCTATTATCTACCTTGACTGTGGTTGAAGTTGGGCAGTGTTGTCTCCTCGTGGAGAGCTGAGATATCTTTTTAGAGATACAGAGCCAGCTTCTTCACAATGGAGACTACATTTATGACAATTCACAGTTAGTGTTTATACCTGCTTGTTAAAGTTGCATTTTCCCTTTTCCCATTTTCGCTACTAATCATTTCCCAACAGATCTCAGCCGCGAGGCCAACATTCTGTTTGCATCGGAGTCTATCGTTGATATCTTGGGCTTTCAACCAGAAGAAGTCATCGGCAGATCAAGCTTCGATTACTTTCATCCTGATGAGGTGCCCAATGCCAGAACCATCCACACTCGTGGCGTCCAGATGGACAAGGCTGCCGTTCTCCACTATGCTCGAATTCAGAACCGCGATGGACAGTGGGTCGGCTGCGAATGTGTATTTACAATCGTCTACGAGGTCCTAGTCGCCTGTACTAGTATCTATAGGGGAGATGCAAAAAACGAACGTAAGTTTCAACATGATTTTTACGCCAGTCTAGCTAACATGTGGAAAGGCCGAGCTGTGGAAGCTCCAGTGATTCGACGTCTCTTTGCATCTTCTCCAAGAGATCCACGATACCATATGTTGGAGCACTTATCTTCCAAGTTCAGAACTCCGCCTCAAGCATCGCTTCTGGAACCCCGAGCTGCACTGATCCTCAACCGTTTCACGCGGACCCTTACCGTCATGTACGCCACGAATGCTGTTAGCAGCATACTGGGTATTTCTCCGGAAGAGTTCAAGGATAAGAGCTTCTACGAGTGTATGCAAGAGAATTGCCTTCCCGAAGCCATTCGTTGCTTGGAAAGTGCGAAAGCCAACGATTCCATCGCTTACCTTCGCTTTTGGCATCGAAATCCTCGTCGAGAGGAAGGAATCGAGGAAGAAGTTGACGAGGAGATGCGCGAGGCAAGTCAAAGCAGCGATTCCGAAGACGGAGGTGTGGAACTTCATGCGCACATGGACATCGACCATGATCCTACTGCACAAAGCGGCGCGTCTGCTGCTGCCGCTCTTGAGAACTCTGGAAATGGGGAATCTTCGAGCATGGCGGCGACCGTCCACCCGAGGGACAACATGCGGACCTCCTCCGGAGAAAGCACAGATCTTGAGCAAGATGCAGCCCATGCTATCTTTGATAAGGAGCAAGCATCACGTTCATCGACATCGTCTCTGGCACTGGTGTCTCCCGAGGAGCGCGTTCAACGAAGGAGAACGCGCTCTCCTATGCCCGCTCCTGCACCCGAGCCTATCGAGATTGAAGCAGTTGTTTCCTGTACCTCGGATGGACTGGTAGTGGTTCTGCGGCGAGCGCGTCCAGTCATACCATCTCTTCAGCAGCCTGTTCATCCTCTTCAGGCACCTCAATATGCGAATGGGCTATTTGCTGCTCCTTGGGGTGTGAACCCGATCCAACCTCATCTATACCAACCCAACCCGCAACATCCTTTTCAGCACGGTCTGCAAGCTCCTCAGCTTCCGGCTGGTGGACCACCAGTGGCCGAATTCATGAATTCGATTCGGGAAGTTGCTGTCTTCGCTTGGTCCTTGACAGGCATTAATGGGAACATTGCTGCATACGGGCACGGTACTCCTCGAGGAGAAAGTCAGCCACCTGGTGGTCTTCCTATCTGGGATCCTTACGGTCAGCCCAGTCCTGGCTACTATCCGCCTGAGAACCAAGCTGCCCAGAGATGGTCTCGGTTGGACGAGAAGACTAATGGGCCTGGCGATGGCCAAGTGCCTCCTTATCATCACCACCGTCAGCAGCATCTCCTTGAAAGGCATGGCTATGAGCACGAAATGTCTATGGGCATGGGACCTAGCCACTCTGGCTCGATGATGGATCGACCTGCTCCAGCTTATACGTTTGAGCCTCAACCCGGTCACAGCCCTGGACATCACAGCTGGGGAACTCCACCACGAGTGGTTGAACACCCACCAACCACACAACCGCAGAGTTCGCAGAGTCCACGAGAAGCGACATTCGAAAAACACAACCCCTGGCTTTAAGCAGACCATTTTCTGGGGAGATCTTCAGGATCGATATGTTTTCATAGCTTTCTTTCAAGGCGACCTGGAAAATTCGGGATTAGGAGTCTGGGAGGAGGATCTGCTATCGTCCTATTTCTCATCTTGTAATTTTTCTGTATGACTAATGAATATACCACTTTTCGCTGCGAATTTGTCTTTTCCGAATGCTGTGGCCGCAATGTTTGGCATCACTAAGACAAACTAGTAGGTACTTGGGACGAATTACTGGAAACTAGACCAGCCTCAATGATAGAAATCTAGAATTTCACGTGATTGGCACTAAAAGCTGTATGGGGTCTATTCTAGTCTAAGCTGGGATAGCTCCCGCTCGAAGCTTGGCAGACGCGCAGCACATCAGTTGAGGAAACCGTGGATGGAAAGCCGAGCTCACACCTAAGTACATATCAGCATTGAAGTTCAACCACAGCCTCTGCCTTTGGTCGCCCTCTACAGACGGTGAACTGAAGATCGCACTTTCTGGTCCACACAGAAAAGTCCACAGCTTCATAAGCTGCAAAGAACCACAAAATGGCATCCTCTTCGAACCCCTACGAGCACTACAACCAACCCCATATCGAGGACGACGACCTGATAGACCCTGATGATGGTATGCCACTCTTTCCGCGATGGAGATGCTCTTCTACAATTACCAAAAGCTCAAACTGACATTCGCCAGCCGACCTCGACGACCTCGACGATCCCCTCCAACCCTCACAAACCCATTCCTCTCGAGCGCCCCTAGTATCAGGCAACATAAACAGCGGCTCCTCCTCCTCCGCACCCCTCAACGAATCCTACCTCACCTCGCGCATCCCCGGCGAAGACCGCCGCGCGCCCACAAACACAATCGACGAGTCAGTATGGGAGACGCTCCGACGAGATCTCCTCGCCGTCTGGTCTAAGATGCGCGAGGTCCTGTACCCCAAATACCTCTTTGGAGGTTCGATGCTCGAAGGCACGACCTCCTTCCGCGGCGCTTATGAGAATATCCGAGGTGCGGGGATCAGTGGTGCGAGAGATGAGATTATGGGACTTGCGGGCAGAGCGCTGGATCCGGATGCGTTGCTGGCGCAGGGGAATATGAGTGAGGGGTTGAGGGATTGGGATCTCTGGGGACCGCTGGTGTTCTGTTTGCTGCTGAGTTTGTTCTTGAGCTTTAGTGCGGATAAGGAGCAGAAGAGCTTGGTGTTTAGTGGTGTGTTTGCTATGGTGTGGATTGGAGAGGCGGTAGTTACGATGCAGATTAAGCTGCTTGGTGGGAATATGTGAGTAAACTCATCTGTTCTGGATGGCACTTAAGATTTCGGTGATGGAGTCCATACTGATTACTCTTACAGCTCCTTTGCGCAGAGCGTTTGCATTATCGGATACACACTCTTCCCTCTCGTCATTGCAGCCCTTCTATCCGTCTTCAGCCTACCAACTGTTGCTCGAGTACCCGTCTATCTCGTACTGGTTGGCTGGTCACTAGCAGCCGGAGTGAGTATCCTCGGCGGAAGCGGTGTGGTCAAGAACAGAGTCGGCATTGCAGTCTACCCTCTTTTCGTCTTCTACTTGATGTTGGGATGCTTGTGCTTCATCAGCTGAGACTAGAGATTGTGACAAGGGGAGGTGTATGTTCTCATAGGTGCGGTCTGGCTTTCGAGCAGATCTGGCTAGGTGGGTGCTGTTAGGTGCATTAGGTGCGTCATTGTACTTCTAGACATACGTTATGACTTTAGAAGCGAGGGGAAAGATACCATTTATTGAAGCGAAGGATCGTGTATCTGCCTTTACACATTATTCATTCATCCTCGAAATCTAGCCGATATCTTTCCTCAAAACCTCATATTCAGAATCATGTGCTCTTCGAAATTAAAGTCCTTCATTTAGATGTACCAGCCCTCGCTGAGAAATCACCGTATTGCCTGCAGCCCTATTCTCGCCTATTTCTGCTCACTTCTCGCTTTCTTCCATCTCTACTCGTACAGCGAAGTGCATGCTGGCGTTCTCTCTACCGCTTGAATTGCAGCTCAATTTCAATTGCTTGCTGTTGACTTTCTGAAGCCCCGGCGAAAATAAGCCTTTCGGCACATCCTTTACCGAAGCACGCAACCGCTGCATCGGCGCCGCTGCAACCAGGTGGACTCGCAATATGGAGCATCCCCGTCTCGGACAGGAACGACCTTCAAACCTGCCTCTTGCGGTTATACCTCCTCAATGTTCCAGCATTAGCTTGGGACATATGTAAGTATGAAGATGGAATATTGCGACATTATGGTGCGATTTTTCTTTCCTGCGTTATCGTTCAGATTGCGAGTTTTCTGATTGTGAGATGAGGTTTTGAGAGGGGCGTGGGCGATTTGAAGATTACTCATTTGACGATTACAGGAGGCAGGGAGCTAGGGTTGGAGTTTGGATTCATGTAAGATGATGTGCTGTCGTTGATCAGACCAATGATGGTTTTTCGAGTACGCAGAACTAAGATCACTAAAGACTTTTTAAGTGTTGTTGACGATGCAGTTCCTCGTTCCTGCACTGTCATTGCTCATAGGTGCAGCTTCTGCTGCTCCAGCTATTACTTCTGAGCCCATCAAGCCGTTCCTGATACGTCGTACTTCGACGACTGGTTGGGTTATTGGCAATGGGTTGTGGAATATCACGATAGGCGATGTGTATGGGAAGAAACTATTTTATGGAGGGCGTGATCTGATTGGGGATGCAGTGGGGCATTATGCTGGATATGGTGAGATACATTTTCATTACAAGAACGTGAAGTGATGATTCAATTTCAATACTCAGGCTATTCTTCGGATGGCTTTGGCTAACCAGAAGTCCTTGACGGATCAGATGGCGAAGCAAACTTCGCATGGACATCCGCCAGCATCTACCGCGAGACAGGCGATTATGTAGATATCATCTTCGAGTCTACCCTTGCTGATATACATTGGGCATTACACCAGACTTACATGGAGCTTACCAATATATTGTCAACAAGAATCTTCCCACTCTAGGAGTTCTACGCACGCTCTTCCGTCTCGATAACACCACCTTCACACATGGCAGGACGAACATTAAAGACGAGGAACTCCCATCATTCGCCGATATCCTCTCCGGGATGAAAGTTCAGGATGAGACGTTCCAGCGTCCTAATGGAACGTATATCACGAAGTATGACTGGTCTGCTTTCATTCGGTCGATTGACTTTCACGGTGTTTATGGCGAGGACTTCGGATCCTGGTATATTCGACCTGGAAGGGATTACCTGAATGGAAACCAATTGAAGCAAGAATTGACTGTGCATCGTGAGACTAAGACTGGTGATGCGGTGGAGCTGAACGTCATTCATGGTTCGCACTTTCAAGTTTCGTCGCAAGCCACATTTCCCGTGGGGAAGATCTGGGGACCATGGCTTTGGTATCTCGTAAGTGGTGTTCTGAAAAGATGTTGTTGCTTTACAAAGCAGCACTAACAAGACATACAGAATGATGGCTCCAAAGAAGATGCTGCAAAGCGCTCAAAGAAAGAATTTGCATCTTGGCCTTATCCCTGGCTCAACGATACAGCCTACTCATCCCGTGGAATTGTCACTGGCAAACTAACGCTCTCAAATGGCAAGCCAGCATCTGGTGCTTCTGTCTTCCTCGGCGACAACAGGTCAAATCTGACAACCCTGGATCAAAGCGCAAACTACCAATACACCGCGACCGCCGACTCCAAGGGTAATTTCAGAATCGAAGCCATTCGCACAGGTATCTACACACTCTCAGCATGGGGCAATGGCGGAAGTCTCTCAGCGGTCACGACAACATTTGCACAGAATGACATCGTAGTCAAAAGAGGCAAGAAAATCGCTCTCGAAAACCTAACGTGGAAGATCCACAGCGAGCGCAAACAAATCTTCCAAATCGGTGCCCTAGATCACAAAGCTCTCGGCTTCAAAAACGGTGGTGCACCATACACCCACGGTCTCGCAGCTCAGTCTCCAGCTAATCTCACCTACACGATCGGGACATCCACAGAAAGCGATTGGTACTACGCATCCTCGAATCTCGGAACCTGGACAATAGTTTTCGATGTCCCGAAGGCAGATCTCAGGCTCAATCGCACTGCAATATTGACGATTTCGCTTGCGGGCTGGTCGCAGAGCTCGAATTTGGATGTTAGTTTGAATGGGAATGCGGTTACGAGTTTTGTGACGGCGAATTTGAAGAGTGATCCTGCGCTGTATAGATCCGGGACTACGGCGGGGGAGTGGAGGTTTTATGAGTTTGTGGTTGATGGGGGATGGTTGAAGGAGGGTGAGAATAGACTTGGTTTTCAGATTACGAGGGCTACGCTTTGGAGGGGCTTTATGTGGGATAGTGCATTTTGGAGTGGAGTTTTTGAGCTAGAGGGTGGACGATGATGTGTTTTGTAAGGAAATTGGGATGTGGCGTAATCATATCTGTTTATACAGCAGGCAGTTGTTCTGGAATATCTTCAAGGAAACTTCAACACGGAATTCCCTCGGAGCAGTTCCTGCAGTTTCGGTTTGGGACCTAATGGTAAATACGAGTTTTTACATGATCAATCTTGCGGGTAAATCAAGAACAAATGAGTCTTGATTGAATGACATTTGTTCAATGATTCACAGTATTCACCCTTTTCAAAAGTGTCATGTTCTTGTGGCAACATATCTCTTCCTTGCCTTCACATACGCCATATTATACTACTCTCTAACAATCACAACGACCATCCACACCCACACCAAGTTTTCAGAATATCATCAAACACAGTCCTGAAATAAAAACACCTCCTCAACTTCACCGCCGATGCTATACTATCCTCGCCATGCAATTCATCGCACCAGCTACCCTCTTCGCACTCCTTTCTTCCTTCCTACCCATCCCAACCCTCGGCCTACCAACTTTACTACCCCTAGGCACAACTGGTACTGACCTCAACGCCCTAGTCCTGAACGATTTCAACTCCGATAGCCTCCTCCACCACTACGCTCCAAACCTCGACGTCCCAACCACCAAATTCAGCAGATCCGATCAACAGGAGGGAGGTTGTGCGCCAATCAGTTTCAAAAATGGACATAAGATCTGTGATCCGAAGTGCGATCGGGAGAATTCTAATAATCTGCCTGTGAGAGAGATGGGGGAAGATGAGGTTGAGGTCGAGGATAGTGGGGAAGTTGAGGTGAATTCAGTGGGAGTGAAGGGGGGCAAGGACGGGCACGAAGGACGGGCACAAAATGATGGTGTTAAGTTTGGACATTGGTACATGAACTCGCCGCCTATTGAGAAGCGCGAGCACGCTCAGGGAGAGGCGACGGGGTCAGCGGCATGACGTGGAGTGGTCTACTGAGGAAGACTACTGCGGGAAGTTGTTGGTGATATATATTGCGTGGTGAAATGCACGCGAAATTTCTAGCATGGTATTTGGATCTGGGCCCTCTTTCACTGTGGTACTTTGAGCAATGCGCTGGCGTTGGGACATGGCCATGATATTTCTGAATAGTATGGAAAGCGGTCTATTATTAAAGTGGAATCACTCGCTGGTGTTTTTGTCGTGATGGTTTTGTGCCTATTTATCGTTGTGTAAACAAGTTTTTCGCTTAATCACCATCTTCGGCAATTCCTCTCTTAAGGAAATGTAGTGACAAAATAGAGAGTGTAATCTCTTTCAACATCGCGAAATAGCCACTGTGTACTTGCACTTAGTTGTAGAAGTCTCGTCGGCTAGTCAACTTGGGTCTTCGCGGTGGGGAGAAGTCTATTCGGTTTAGGCTTGGCATTCCGTTCACATCGATACCGCGCTAACTTCGGTGTTGTATCTTTACTTAGGCCTTGCCATAGTGAATTTGATACATGGGCACTAAGCGATAGAAAATAATACAATAAGCACAAATGACCAAAAAAATAGGGTTCGGAATAAAGCGATTGGTTGCCTTCTGTTCCTGGAAGTTGGAGTGGGTTACCCACAGCAGCATTTTTCAGCTACTCGACACACATGAAACAGCCTTGGTCCGAGAACAGAGCCATGTAGGAATTATGCATCGGAGACTGCCACGTTCACGGCCTCCTTATCCAAACAGTCTGGGAGTTTCCAGGGCTTTTTGCGGAGAAAGAGGGGATTCTGGTCTTTACGACGGGGCTGTCTACTCAGAGGTACTGTCGGGAGCAAATCACGGCAAACCTAAGAAGTGGCTGTATGGAGGAGTGGGAGGCTCTTCCACTGAGTTACAAAAGCTCAGTTGTGATCCAGCAAGTGAATATTTGCTTATTTCGTGATGTGAAGGGAGTAAACAGCTCCCGGAAGCGAGGGTTATGTAAGCGGGGCTGTTTATTAACCAACATCATTGTTGTTGACGCCTTACAGAGTTCAGAGCTGCACTGGCCTCGATCTGGAAGCACTTCAGAGTATCAAGTTTGACAGAAAACCCTCCGATATGTTAATCATATTTCTGAGTCGTGCTGACATCGCAGATTCCGAAGGGAGAAAAAGGTATAAAGTAAGACATAAATGAAGCAAAAGCACAATAAGGACGAGACCACTGGGCTGGGTTGAAAGCTATATGCATTAGAGGTATCTATCTACTCGACTTCTCATTCTCGATTTCTTGTTGCAGCTCAGCCAGCACCTGCTGGCGCGATCTCAGATGCGACTCGAGGCCGTCGACCTGCTCCTTAACCGTTGCTATCTCATCTGCGACACCCTTCAAGCTGGCTCCAACTTTGCTCTTCCCCTCTCCAGACTCCATATCTCTTAGTTCCCTGCGCTTATAATCCAACAACTGCTCCAATTCCCTCTTCACCAGAGCTGGCTTAGTATCTCGTCGTCCACCGGAACGATTCGCCGATGCAGCTTCGACCTTTTCAATCTTTGCTTCCAACTCGCTCAATTGCTTCTTCAGTCGTACTTCCTCCCAATCTTCGGTAGTCTTTGTTGTTGAGAAATCTGTTCCAGCAGGCTTGTAGCTCGACTTTCCACCCATTCCCATCCTACTCAGATATGTATCTCCAAATTTAGCTTTCCGTCCAGTGCTTGTCTCCTCCCCTCCAGTAGAGCCCCACCGTTGTGCAGGCGAAGATGTGCGTTGGTTATCGATCTGGTAGTCGATTTGGTTTCGCTCGAAGCTCGCGCGAAGCGACGGAGGCACCGTCCGTGGGATACGAAAGCCTTCATGGCGATTATTGAGGATATGTAGGAAGGCCAAGGTGGCGTCTTTAGAAATGGCGGATGATGCGGATGGGTTTATGAGGTTCCACGCCGATCGAATATCGGTATCTGGGACGTCGAGGGACGAGTAGAGAGAGTCGAGTGATTCAACTTGAGACGGTAATTAGCAGATGGCGATTAAGTCCTCTTCGATCAGACTCACAAGTGATCTCTCCCCTGCCATCCCGGTTTGCAGAATATATCTCCTCGTATTTTGACTTGTCCGACGGGCTCATGTACCAATCGAATCCATCCTTTAATCCTGGAGAATCATCTTCGTCTTCAATCCGCTCGAACTGAACCTGTCTGCCGGTGAGAGCCCTGTTCGCCTGTACTAAATGCGCTTTCGATTCAGGAACTAGCCAATCCGGGAGTTGCGGGGGAACGTCTGCATACTCCTGTAACGCTTGCATTAGCACGGGTTCGCATGATAGACTGAATGGCAGAGTTTTAGGCTCACTCCATTGACAAGATCAAAGATCAATCGCATGGCCACGCAGAATTCCTCGAAGTCCAAGTTTCCATCGTTATCAACATCTGCCAGATCCCAGATGCGCTCCAGTTGATCGTCCCGCAATTGACTGTTCTTCAGTACCGGCGCAGCTTGTGAACCGGTAAGGTGTGTACCGCCATTTGACAGAGATGCAAAAATCTCCCAGTATTTCTCGATCTCGCTCTGTTCTATCCGTTTGTTCGACATATTGGCTCACGAGGCTGTCTTGCAGACAGCTCGAGGGTGGAGGGTATCGCCGGCAGAACTTTGGCCTTTTCCAAGTAGTAGTATCCAAGATACTGGAGATTCTGGTCAATGATGAGCTCCTTTGATGTTGATATATTCACGGGAAGTTTGCGGTGTCGCGCGTTTGGAGCTGTTGGACTCGAGGTTCAACGGCGGGCTGACGTTGAATTGTGGCTGGGCTTTTCGTGCCTCAGGCGCAAGGACCAACCGAGATGTGGCGCAAACATGACGAGAGAGAGTCCTGGTAGTCCAATGTAACTGAATCAGCTTGACCATTATTATCTATGTCCGAAAAAGCTGCGATTATTTAATCTATCTCAACATTTAAAAGACCAGACTATGATGTGAAGCTGTTTCACGGACGCAGACAGAAGTCACGAAGATGCTACGCGAGCCGATAGGGGCTTTGTTGACTTTTGGCGACCAAGGGCAAAATCACAAACCCATGATAGCCACAAATAACACAGTTTCCGAGTTAATTGCGAATTCAATTACTAGGCATCATCAAAATTCTAGTCTTATGATAGGTGCATCAAATCCATAATTGCACATAATTCGGCTGCCCACGACCACAGCGGAAGGATGTGTTTCTCGACCCGATGCCCGAAGTCCGAAAATTAGCAACAGCTTGACTATACAACTTTTGAATGTCCTCTACAGCTTACAGGACATTGAATTCTGTAGGTGTTTATCATTTTTGATGGCATACTGCTGCGATGGGAGTCATGTTGTGGAGTTATCCTTAATTTGAAAGTCGTACTTCGAATGTCACGTTTAGAATACAGTACTTTTGACGGCTTCAACAATTGATAACAAACTCAGCACTGAAATTCATTTTCACTTCGACACTATTATACATGTTTTCAAATTCAAATTCATCCGCGCTGCTTCTTCGTCAACGACGCCACCACCAATCCTCACCACAACGACACTGTATCCTGGGGAGCCCCTCCCCCCACAACGACATTGTCCAAAACCAACACACGACTTTAAAAATGACGCGATCTTCCTTGACTCGTGAGATCCGTCTACCAGCACGCTACAGGGACGATCTCCACGCAGACATGTCATCAGCCGAGAAGAGATCGAATCGCAAGCAGGTTAAGAAGAAGAAATCCGCTCTCACCGAGCCCGTGCCACCTCGAACTCCAGAACGAGTAGGCAATGCCCGTCCAGCCAGCTCCATTGTCCAAAAAAAAGCTGTGACATCGCCTGCCGCTCTCCTATCCTCGCCAGCTCAACAACAAGAACAACAACAACCATCCGTAATCGACTGGCGCACCGTCAAACGACGCAGACACCACGGCACCGAACGGCCCATCCACTTCAACGGCATCGAATACCCCTTCAACCGCTGGAGTCTCCTCACGCGCCCGGGCATCAAGTACGCGATCCTCAAGGTCCTCTCCATGTACTTCAACATGGAAGACACGCTCCAGCTGCTCCATCTCCACGAGCGCGAGATCGAAGACCTGGAGGGGATCCTGCATGAGGAGCATAAGCAGACGAAGGTGGAGATCGAGGATTGTGAGGTCGTGTATGCGAAGAGGATCTTGATGGCGAATATTGAGGATGATAAGTTGGTTGGGGAGTTTTGGCGGGTGTTGGATGCGTATAAGGGGGTTACGACGTGTTTGGCTGAGATTGAAGGTGGAAAGTATGATAGGAGGGAAGAGGTCGCAGGTGCTGTTGAGGGTGAGGGTGCGGATGTGACTGCGGGAGAACAGGAAAGTCCTTGATGGCATTGCCCTGGCTGTGTTCAGTGGTTTTTGTGGAGTTCATGACGCTGGCAAACAACGTTCAGGCTTAAGCGAAGATCGAGGGATTGGGTATGTTTCATTGGTAGATTTTGAGCGTTGGAAATGGACATTCGGTCATTATGCATATGGTGTTGGATCCTTGGTTTGGTCTGGTGCATTCCATTCGGCCATTGTTTTTCAAGATGTAATTGGGTTGGTAAAACTGCAAGGCGTTGGAAGGCTTCGTGGATATAGCCTAGTCGTGCTCATCAAGCAAAATCCAGAATAAAAGCACTGCCCTTCTTTACTCAGACCAGCGACCTACCTGTTTACGATGTTGCTCAGCATTGCACTCACTTGAGTTGCAGTAAGCGAATCATAATGCAATACATAAGCCAGGTTACGAAGCAGGCAGAACGTATAGTAAAGCAAGAGAAACAAGAAAAGGGGAACGAGATTATGCGTCCTTCAGCAATGTTATTCTGCCTAGGAAAAGCCGAGCGACAAGCCACAGCTGCAGGCAATAAAGGATTCAGAGACATATTTGCCTTCTGCCTGTCCCCTATGATACACCACCACCTTTGTCCTTTTGGACCCCAAGACCCCACGTGTTATGCATCGCAATAGGGTATTGAAAACGCCAGCCTTCCCTGTAAATGCAAGAGGCAAGTTCCCAAACTCCCATAATCATGACCCTACATACCAATAACGCCTCGCTGGAATTGATGACAATCTTTCTCTCGATCATTAAGGAACAGCTTGGAAAGGCACAAAAGCAGTGCGGCCACCAAATCTCGACTCGTCGTCTCCTTGGCCAAGCATGTCCACATCACCGTCTTCATCCTCAATCTCGTCTCTTCGTCTCTTCGGCTTTGGCTGTGGAGCTGCTGGCGCATCACCAAGACTGCGCTGTGCCTTCAAGATCTCCTGGTAGCTGTTGAGCATGAACTTCAAGTCGTCGTCGAAGGCAACACAGAACCGCTGGGACTGGACGTATTGGATGGCAGGAATGAGCTCAAGGCCGTAGATGTTCATGATGAAAGCCACAACGAAAGCAGCAGAACGCTCGTTTCCTGACTCGCAGAATACCAGGACTTTGCCACATGGTTGGGGGACACTTCCATTTGCTGCCATGTGCTTTCGGTACTGAGAAACGAGGTGGTCGTTGATGATTCTTGTCGCTCTTGGGAAAGCCGCAATTAGTTCATTGTTGCTGGCAACATCAACGGCGGCAGATTCAATTCCAAGTGCCTGTGCAGCTTTGTCCCCGCTCAATAGACTGGCTGCTGCTGTCATAGTACTCCGGATGACCAGCAACATAGTGACTCCATCATCTCTCAAAGCAGCCAGATCTCTTGCGGCACATGAAGGACCAAGCTGTAAGAATGTGAGGATCGACTGCGAGTTTCTTCTCCACGAATACTTCCACTCCTTCGCCTTGTTGATCCAGGAATTATTTGAGGTTACTTCCGACAATATTCTCCGCTCGTCCTCTGTATATCCCATAGCCACGAATGCAGGCAGCGCGAGTGTCTGGTCATCTCGAGGTTGAGGAACGTATATGTGAGGTGGTGAAGGTGCCTAGATCCATTAAGAGGCGCATGAAAAGGGCTGTGGAGTACATACCCGCCATGAGTATTGGACAGAAGCTTGCGCTCCAGTGAGACTTGAGATGGTGTTCATGCTTGCCTCTGGACGATTATCGGCCTCATCAATGTATCGCCTGGGAGCTGGTACTTGTACGGGGCCATCTCCAGGGTTGGGCCGGCGGACGGTGTTGGGCGAATTTATCGACATGAGGTTGAATGTACGAAGAGGTGCTGGTTTGGGAGCGAGCTCTGAAGCGTCGAAATATTTGAATCCGGAGGACCAAGATTTTCAGGGACCCTACGTGAAGAGCCGGTAAGTGGATATTTGGCACGATCCTGGTGCTGGAATAATATAGATGTTCATCGACTGCATGATCGAAAGGTGATTACCTCAAATGTACAATTAGACGCGGCGGGACGCAGACACTTTGGGGTCGCGCTTAGTTAGTTGGCGCGCCTCCTGCATTCATTGGTCATCATTCTTTGTCCAGCAACAATAATGGAAGTCAAACTAGGCATATTTTACCCGTCTTCAATTAATTATCTAAAGTATCTTTGTTACACTGCCTGGACTCGGCTTCTTCCTGACGCTGCCACCGGAGTTTGAAGAAGATCTGAGATTCTTCGCGCCCGCGCTGGACTCTCCATCACCTGCTCCTGGAGTAGGCGAACGTTCACTATCAAGAGAAGAAATACTAGTGAAGCTATTCTCCCTGACAAGCGGTGAAGGAATGTCCGGGGTTGCAGAACGCGAGCCTCCAGGGGTAAGCTTTTGGACTCTGCTGCCACTGATGGTCTTCTTCCTCCTGGCGCTTGAAGCACTACTGCCTCGCCGAACATGCCCTATTTGACCATCTTCCAGCTCGATAGTGGGCGTAGAGCTTCGTGATGAGTTTCTGGAATGAGATCCAGACCTGACACTCCCGCTTCGTGTCCTCTTCTGATCGTCTCCACGAAGACTGCCGTGCTTGTGAAGAGTATGGTGTGTCTTCTCAACATCTGGAGTCTTTCCACGCTTCCATCCTCGATAGCCTGTCCACCACAACCATCCACCTTCTTGCTTCGCGATCTTCCGCTCCCTTTCCCGGATCTTCTTCTGTAGAATTGCCCGTCGCTCGTTCTCTTTCTCCCAATACTCCGTCCTGTAAATATCCCAATTCTCCCTGAAGCCAGGGGAGAAAGGCTTCGGAAGTAAGAGGAGCTTTATATAGTCTCCACCTGGTGCAAGGTCCTCATCATAACCTGCCGATTCATCGTCCTCGTGTATGTTGGGAAGCGCATGATGGCTTCCTTTGCTCTGAATCTTCTCTGATTCTCTCAAAAGTGACTGATCCACAAAACGATACGAGCTCCCACTGGTGCTCGAAAATAACCCATATGAAAACAAGAATGACAAGGTCGATAATATGTCCCTCCACAATGGCTGCTTGATCACAACCAGCTTGCAGTTGAAACCTCTTAGACCCCTGTTCGTAGTATACACCCAGCGCCTTGGCCAGCGGAAGCCTCGTTCCCATTGTCCAGTTCCCCAAACCAGAATCCCAGTTACCACGCCGCCCATGAAGCACAGTCTCTCGGCCATTTCCACTACCCAGTAAACAGAGCCTCCCACGCCGCTACCATCCTCTCGCGGCGCAAAGTATAGCGCATAGCCAAAATATAGGATCCATAGACCAAGTAGAGTCAGGAAGAATGTATGCTGTCGCCTTCTTGTCCGTAGTTGAAGCCATTGCGCGCGAAGAGAAGCTTCGAGGATCAGGAGATTGAGGTAGATCTGGGGAGGAGACGACGGAAGGGATGCCAACGGGTCTGCCAGAAGAGGAGGGCCGGATATCTCAGGAGCCTGAACTCCAGAAGTCGCCTGGCTAGGAAACTGGTTCCCAGGAGGAGGCGCCCCCTTTACGATCTGATCTAGATTCGACATCGCGATCAGCTTTGGAATTGCTCACGATTGCGCTATCATGGCTAGGCGATTGCAGAAAGGAGTGCTTGTCAAGGAGTTTCCAGGAGCAACTTCAGGCGCGCAGCGCAGTAGAGTATCGAAGAGCCACGAATCGTGAAGGTCTAGGGCGGACGTTGGACTTCATGGATGTTCTGGGGAGCTGACAATATTCGTTTGTTGTGTCTGATGACAGCCGCGGTCTTGGTCGAGAGGCTGCTGGCTGATGGTCATCAACGCATCCCTGCACATTCGGAGTCCTTCAAAGTTCTTGGGCTAGGAGTCAAGCCTTTTCTACCGGATTTGCATCCTCCAGAAATTCCGTAAAACATCTTCATATTCTCATGCATGTCATTATCTAAATTCTGATGATTAGGATATCGAGATACTCCTGATGCGAATGGGTATTACTGAAAAAGCTGAACGGATTTAAGCTTCCCTTGTTCGTTCATCGTCCGTGGACTTTCAGTCTCGCCGACTCTCCGACTTCAACAAGTGCCATGTGGAACGTCACCCACTGTTCCACGAGTAGCGAATAGACTCCAGACAAGTACGACGCCTCGAACTGCATCCTATAAGACCCGAAAGCTCCCCGTCATAAGCTTTCTTTGATTCTCTCCCAGGCACAGTCTCTTTGGATTGGCCAGATTGTAGCAGTATCGTCATCGATCCGTGCAGAACTACGACGGCTGAGGCTTCGCATTGCTTCGCAACCGCGTATTTAGGGACTTTCCTAAATCCGATCACAACACCATAAAACCTACGTGCAACCCTTCAATCGAATTTTGGGGGGCAAATCTGCCTCTCTCATACCAATATTCACATTGTACCAACCACTCAGTTTGCCGTCGCTCTTGCTGCGATCAATCCCCAGCGACACCTTTGCAGGACGGACTGCTCTTCCTCATCTGAGACATATTTCGAATCCCACAAGCAGACCAGAACCCACCTACTCCACAATGACTTCCTCCGCGAGTTCAGAGTCTCCCGCCGAGCGTACTCAGCAGCCAATGCTGGCATCGCAACGAGCTAAGCAAGCAAACAATGATCCTCCCAAGTTTGGCTTCTTCCCGTTGGGATACAAGGCTGCCGTCGGACAATGGTGGGCGAGCATGTCACCAGCCGTCGCGGAACACAATGTTATGTCTTTCGTACCATATCTCCAAAAACCACCTACGCATACACAGACTGGCTCTGCGCCGGTCTCTGCGCATCAATCTACCAGTTCCTTGAACGCGGATCCTGCGGGAACGGCAAAGCCAGTTAGAACTAACTCAATAAACGACCCATATGGACCCAGAGCCTGGTTTTCGAACCTCATTCCTCTAAGTGGGAAGGGTAGAGCACTTAATGAGTTCTCAGTCGAGAGAGTCGGAGAGGAGGTGGAGGAGAATATGGTTATGTTACACGGATATGGTGCTGGACTTGGATTTTTCTACAAGAATTTTGAGGGAATGAGCAGAGTTAAAGGCTGGAAGATATACGCTTTGGATATGCTAGGAATGGGACGGAGCAGTAGACCACCATTCAAGGTCCACGCCAAGGACCAGGCGGGAAAGATCACAGAAGCAGAGAACTGGTTCATTGATGCTCTGGAAGAGTGGCGAGTCCTGAAGAAGATCGACAAGTTTACCCTACTAGGTCACAGTATGGGAGGTTACATGGCTGTAGCTTACGCGCTGAAGTACCCAGGACATCTCAACAAGCTCATTCTAGCTTCGCCGGTTGGCATTCCGGAAGATCCCTATGCGGTACAAGCGGATATGCCAGAACCAGAAGAGTCTTCTATGGCGAATGAATTCACACAGGACCAAGAAGATGATATTGTCAACAGATCTGGCAATTTGAAGACCAATGGAGACAACAACAATTTCCTGAACGCGAAGTCAAAAGCAGATGCTGCCAAGAACGGCGATACTAAAACACCTACTCGTCGCCCAATCCCAAAATGGCTCTCATATCTCTGGGATGCCAACATCTCGCCATTTAGTGTCGTTCGATGGTCCGGCCCTCTAGGGCCCCGCTTCGCGTCTGGCTGGACATCCAGACGGTTCTCGCATCTACCGCCTCAAGAATCTGAAGCTCTTCACGATTACGCCTACTCCTTGTTCCGTCAAAGAGGAAGTGGCGAGTACGCCTTAGCTTACATTCTTGCTCCTGGTGCTTTTGCTCGCAGTCCTTTGATCCGCAGAATTCACGGTGTGGGAAGACAACCACTTCCCTCTCCAGCGCAATCAAGTGCTAGCACGAGCTCCACATCCGTGTCATCTGGACTCAAAACCCTTGCCAGGGAGACAGGTATTCCTGTTGTCTTGATGTACGGCGAGAACGACTGGATGGATATCGCAGGTGGGTACGCGGCCGAGCAGAAGCTCAAGGAGGAGAAAGCGAAGGCCTTGAAGGCTGCCACAGCCGAGGAGAAGAAGAATGAGAACGGAAGTGCGAAAGTGGTCATTATCCAGAAAGCTGGACATCACTTGTATCTGGATGGGTGGGAACAGTTTAATGAGGTTATGAGAGAGGAAATGGAGGAGACGAAGAGACATACTAAGAAGTTTCGGGGTGCATTGTGAGCGAGGATCGAGTAGATGATCAGGGTCCTGGGAGCATTGATGATTTACGGATGGTGTTCTGGGCGTTCGGATGGGAAACTAGAGAGTCTTTGCGAACTGCAGGTCTCATGTATCAACAATAGCGCATACCTTGACTTAGACGCATGGCTTGTGAAAGCTTCAAAGATACATTTAATTACAATGAAAGAGTAATTCAAAAAAAGAATCGATTTCCGTGTTCTGACAATCTAATCTAGACATTTTATTACCTTTAAAAATTCCTTCAGGTCGACTAGCACTCTTCGAAACCCACCCCCATTCCCATCTCATCCACCTCTTCTCACACCTAATGCAAAACATCATACTCATTAATCGCCTTCACCTTCTCCGCACTCGCACTCCCCTCGTCAAACCTATACGCCAACCACTCCCTAACCAGCCTCCTCGCCAACTCCAACCCAATAACCCTCTGTCCCAAACACAGCACCTGCGCGTCATTACTCAGCACCGCTCTCTCAACACTAAAACTATCATGCGCCGTCACTGCCCTGACTCCAGTTACTTTGTTCGCTGCGATGGCGACGCCGAGTCCGGTTCCGCAGATTAGGAGGGCTCGGTCGGCTTTGCCTTCGCTGATGAGCTTTGCTGCCGACACGGCGAAGTGTGGGTAGGCGGTTTTGTCGGAGGCGCTGAGGGGCCCGACGTCGTGGACGGAGGTTACGTGGGGGGAGGATTTGAGGTCGGATGTTAGGGTTGTTTTGTAGTCGAAGCCGGCTGGGGATGTGTTAGTATTTTGCTTCCCTTCACTTTGTAGGCAGGATATTGAGGGATAGTTTAACGCGGATTGATAAAAAGAAGTCTATTCTTTTTTTTTTCAAAATGTAGATTTTAACTATGATCGGGGCTTGAAATGACATAGAAGGAAAGGGATTTCTACGAACCATCATCACCACCAACTACGATCCTCAGGGGCTTGGGTTCAGTCGCCATTGTTTGGATTGTGGAGAAGGCGGGGTAGCGAAACCTTGAATCTGCGGGTCTGAATTCAACAAGAACTTCAAGTCGTGAAAGTCCAAGTTCACAAAATAAGAAATGAAGCTTTAAGAGGTTTCAAAAGTATGTGAGTAGGAAAGAAAATGAAGGCAAATTTGACAAATCAACCATTTTTATGACAGCTAGAAGTTTGTTGTAACCCGGCAGCTGTCTACCCCGCGGTTCTGGTGGCTAAAGTTGATGGGAGACCCGGAATGCCTGAAAGGGGTAATCCGGAGGTGGGGGAGCATTTTTGGGGGAGAGATGCAAGCCTGGACCTTGAAGGTTTAGGGGATGAGCTACTGAATGGTGGGGTTTTGTTTGACGTGATTCGGAGAAGCTCCGTGATATTTGCGTTTTCATTGTACTTTGTTTATAACTATCAATTGGATATTTCCCACCATTCCTGTTGCTATTTCATAGTGCTAGGTGAGTAGCATCGCATGCCTTATGGGTAGAAGCAGCAAATTGATATCATCTCTTAAGATATTGAGGACTTTTCAAAACCATGGCTTCACCTACCGTCCAGCACGGCCAACGAACTGTCGGCGTTTCCCTCAAAATGTACTTCACCCTCTCCCAAACCGCCTCCTACATCGCCGCCTGCGCCCCCCTGGGACCACTCGCCCTCTCCCTCAACGTCGACCTCTTCATAATTCCCGACTTCCTCTCCCTAACAGCAACCAGCACCTCTCTCCGCCTCGAAGCACCGACCATCCGCCTCGGCGCCCAAGACTGCTTCTGGGAAGACAGCGGCGCCTATACCGGCGAAGTGTCGCCCGCGGTGCTGAAGAGTATAGGGTGTTCGCTGGTGGAGCTGGGACATGCGGAGCGAAGGCGACTGTTTGGGGAGAATGATGAGTTGGTTGCGAAGAAGGCGAAGGCGGCGGAGAGGAATGGGTTGATGCCTTTGGTGTGTATTGGGGAAAGGAATCAGGGATCGTTAGAGGAGGCTGTGAGGGAATGTAGGCCGCAGATTGAGTCTGTACTGGAGGTTACGGGTGAGGAGGTCATCTTTGCGTATGAGCCTGTTTGGGCGATTGGGCAGCCGGCTCCTGCTGCACCGGAACACATCAATAGTGTTGTGAAGGAGTTGAGGGGGATTTGCGGAGAGAGAAAGGTTAGATTTCTGTATGGGGGAAGTGCTGGGCCAGGGACTTTTGAGAAGATTAAAGAGAGTGTTGATGGGTTGTTTTTGGGAAGGTTTGCTCATGATCCGGAGAGGTTTGCACAGGTTGTAAGGGAGGTTGGTGCTTAATGAGATCTGTCGCAGTGGTCTTTAAGAAGTCGAAATCCTCGTTCTGAATGTAGATTTTACTAGTCGAATTGTAAATACTCACGATTCATTGCATCTCACCGAAAAGAGAAGTACTCGGACTCATTACGGACATCCGAAGACTTTCTTCAAAACGTCCATCTGAACATAGCTACATCCAGCCTAGCCGGCCCTCTCCCCTCCGCATTCATCACACCACCAATCACTTTCTGTCCGTGCCTCGATTAGCGGTCTATCAGAATACATCCAAGCTTTCCTTCCTCCGAAAGAGCCTGGATAAAATCAAAGGGTGCAGGCCCAGAATGCATGCGTTGCCCGAGAACAGTACAGCTTTCAAAAGTTCTGGCATAGGATTGGCTGCTTTCCGAGCATTACCCAACCTTCGAGACGCCATGTCCTACCTTTCTCGGACCCTTTGATAGTGGACATTGATGGGGTGATATATCCCTTGCCTCCCCCGCAGATAAATTATTATTTACTTTCGAAGTGCTGCTATCTCTGTGTGTCCGATTGATGATCCTTAATCGTCATTTTCGTACCTGGGATCTTACATAATTTGATAATTATTTATTGCCTTTTGCGACGCCCAAGCATGGCGAAGACGATCGCAATACTCGGAGCTTCATATGCTGGACTGACGGTCACGCATAAGTATTTACTCTCACAAAATACCAAGTACTTGACTTGAAGCTCATTCTGCCAAACAGGCTTCTGAAAAACACATTGAAGAATAAGAAAGGCGAATACAAAATTGTTCTCGTATCACCGACAACACACCACTACTGGAATTTGGCATCTGTAAGAGGTGGGCTGCCTCTGCCCGTTAAAATAGGAGGCAGACGAATACTGAGACCAAACAGCTATCGTATCCGGGCAGATGCCAGATAGTAAAGTACGAGATTTAACCAAGAGAATCACTCCGGAACCAAGAGCAGGTTGTGAAATATATAGATACGCAAAGCTAATATCTACACCCAGCTCTTTGCTCCCATCCAAGACCATCTCGTACCCTACAAAGACACCATAACCTTCGTTCACGGCACCGCCACCTCTCTCGACCCCTTCACCAAAACCGTAACCATAACCGCACCGTCTGGCACAACCACGACCCAGCAATACGACATCCTAGTAATCACAACAGGGAGTCGCACCAAAGACCCCGTACCGTGGAAACCCTCTCTAGATGGATATGAAGCGACGAAAGATGGCTTGCACAAGATACAGGAGCAGGTGAAGAGCGCGAAGAGTATTGTGCTGGGCGGTGCAGGTCCAACGGGTGTAGAGGCTGCGGCAGAGTTGGGGTTTGAGTATGGCAAGGGGAAGGAGATTACGCTTGTAAGAACTCCTAGATCCAATATTGAGGAGTGATGAATCGTGAGGAACGAGTGATTGCAGTCGAGATTTCCAGAAGAATAGGACTGACAACAAAAAACCAGATAACATCATCATCCCAAATCCTCCTCGGCACGCCCCCAAATGTAGCCAATTTCGCCGAGAACGAACTCCGCAAACTACACGTCAAAGTTTTGAAAGATACACGCATAACATCTTCTCAAGCTCTTCCCTCTCCCTCCACCCAAACAGAACTCACTCTCTCCTCCGGCGCAAAAATGGTTGTCGATCTGTATCTACCAACCGTAGGCGTCTTACCGAACACGGACTTCGTGCCAAGAAACCTGCTGACTGAGGATGGTGATGTGGTTGTTGATGACTATTTGAGAGTGAAGGGCGCAGAGGGCGTGTGGGCTGCGGGCGATGTGGTAGATATTCAGCCGAGTCAATTTGTATATATGCAGAAGCAGGCGGCGGCTTTGGCGAAGAATTTGGATCTGGTAATCAATGGGAGGGAGCCGGCGTTGTATAAATATGATGGCGCTCGTCAGTTGCCCTCCCTCGATGTGTTGACCTTGATGTGAGTGGATCTGACTGACTTGTGAATAGCAATGATGGCTGTAGCTCTGGGTCGTAGTCGAGCTACGGGTCGGTTTGGGAACAATCGATTGCCGAGTCTGATCGTGTGGTTTCTGAGTAAGTACCCCATTGTAAACAATGATGAGTTATTAAAATGCTAACTTCAACAGAGGGCCGCACTCTCGGGACCCAGAATTTGCAGGGGTTGGTCTCTGGAAGTGGTGCTTGATATAAAGAGGACATAAATGGGGGAGTTGTGAGCAACTCCAAGAATTCAGAAAAACTGAAAAGTGAAATTTGACGACAATACTTGGAGAACGTTTGATGGAGTTTATACCCTTCTTTAAATTGCCAGAATGAATGTGATATCAGAGATCAGACAATCGTAATCACTTCTCAACCCAGCCGGTTCCATGGCTTCCTTCTTGATGTAGTGAAACTCCCTTGCCTGTCAGACGAGGTTGAGAAGTAGGAGATGAGTGAAGTGTCAGGGAGCCCAGGACACAGTCTCAAAAATGCTCTACTCACTTCTATTTCGGCCTTTCGGTAACAGGATTCTATTCAGGAATGAACAGACAGAAAAGGACGGCCCGACCTATGAACCCAGGCCTAACATAGGACTTACCAAATAGAGACACCCTCACTTAAATCTATTTTCAGTCTTACCTCTGTTTAGACGTCTCAGCCACAGCGTTTCCTTACATTCGAAGTCAACTACGAATCGAATATTTCTCCGGCTCTAGCCCAGCGTTCTTTCAACATCAGTCCATTTTCAGCTTTACCAACCACGAGTATGGCATGTGCATGATGTACTTAAGTAGGTAGGTTTGATGCTTAACTGAAGTTGTGCTACCATGGTGACTAACTGTATGTGCCTCAAGCTTTAAAAAGATTGAGCGCATAGCCTACTCCGGGCAATTTTTATATCGTAAGAGCAGGGTCTGAACGTTGGAGGGGAAGTGTAGAGATGTGCGGTCGGAAAGCTGTTGGCTTGTCCAGGTGGTATGGAAGGATCCTGTAACTGAGTTGTAATGCCGAACAACTCGATTCAGAGGTGCACTCTGAAAGCAAACGGTTGTTCTGGATGTCGTGCAACGCCTGGCTTACTTTTGACGTCCATGATGATGGAAGGAGGTTGAACATGAAAGAATAGAGGTCCCTACCAGGAAAGCCGTGAGAAATCGAGGGTCGTAATTGTCTTTGCTTTCGAACCTTCATGCATCGGAGCTTCATTCTCGAGCATTATGGGCCTCCAAAGTCAGCGTTCTGACCGGTCAGGTTCTCAAAGACATCGCAGAAGAGCTTTGCAGTACTGTATCTAATAGCTTGGTTAGTCCTGGTCTGGCTCAACGTGGACTCGAGATCTGCTCCCAATTTTGCTTTCAGGGCTCGTAATGTTCTATGTACGGTTGATGGCAGCACCGAACTGAAATGTCCCATATCGTTGGACAGAATCTGTGAGCTACTAGATTCTGATCATCAGGGTCTCTTTGAGGTAACATCTGCTCATATTGGAGTCTTTACTGTGAAGGATGAGAGCCGCTAAGCGGGGAACAAGAAGATTCTGCCGGATTCTGGTAGGTCTGTTCATATGCTTGCCTGTCCTCATACTTCAAAAGCATGCATGAGCCCCCGAATATCTGTGGCTCTGTGAAGATATAGTCCATACTGTTCGTAGAGTAAGTCCGACCTTTCAAGGTGCGCGAGACGTCCGGAGGAAGCAAAGATCACTCGCCTGTTAAAGACACAGAATTTGATTATTGCTGTCGATAGCAAGGAAGCTAGAGTCGCGTTGTTGGTATGCGGTACCTTCAGCAGATGATGCTGTTCCAACAACGATCGGCCTCAAGCAGGATGGAAAAGCCGATCAGGGTAAAAATTGTGTCGGTCGAACACGCAAATCATGAAGCTTGAAGTTGCGTAAACCCAGTGACCAATAATCTACCACGAGACAATTAGACTTCTTGCCAGATAGGGAGGAAAATGGGGCAGTGGAGCCAATTCAGAGCCAGGATGCATTCTCCACCGATACGGTTCGTTCTGAAAGTCGATGTTGGAGCAAACGCACATGCGATCGCAGGTAGGTATGATGCTCCGTTAATGCTTCAATTGAATCCAATGATATGATTTCGTAAGTCGTGATCTGACTTGAAAATCAATTGCACATGCACGATCGATTATTCTCCACTTCAAAACATTAGTAATTACCATTGGTTTAGGTTTCCAAGAGGAAAATGGATTTGACGAAAGACCAAACTATGGTCAAGAGAGTGGACCGATTAGATGGGAGGTAACCTACACTTGAAGGCTGAGAAAGCCATACTACTACGTAGTGACCGAACCCCTTAATTCATGTTCTCTGAGGCCATTCCAACCCCACCTGATTGCACTGGCCTTCAGCAGAAAGATAAGACCCGGCTCTGTGGTTCCACTGATAGTTTACACCTGCGAAGTGTAAGGATACTCTTGGCACCTTCCAAGCCGCAGAGTTCTGTATACTTCTCGTTACTTTGGCGATGGAGCTTTACCTGGTATTGTAACACCTTGTCAGAGTTAAGCGCGTGCTCGCTTTCCGGCAGGTTGGAAGAGTGCAGTGGACCGTGTCGTTCGTCCCAATTGAGCAGACACAGCGTCATGTAACAACAACCACAAGCAGACCACGACACGAAAATGGGCCACGAGCTGTAACCATGGAACCAACGCCCTCGCCCTGACTGGACTTCACTGAGGCGTGCCGTTCCGCGTATCACGTGTGGCTCCAAACCGGACTTGAACTGCTTCGCTGTGAGTGGTGAATGGTGACCGAGGTTTCCTCTAGCATCATAGGATGTCCCAGCTTCAGGGTGTTTGGGCTGGACTCATCCCTTTGTTTTCCGGTCCAGTGGAGTGAACGCTAATCAATTATGGAGAATTGGCCATGGGGCAACAGTGGGCAATCGCCAAGAACTCGAACATTTGACTGCCGCCGGGTCCAGATATCCCTGCGCGGGCTTGAAATTGATGGCGACTTTTGTGCATAGCGTGGCGCTTTCTGGTAATCGTCGTGTCTTCTGGATGCAGATGGTACTCTTGCCTCACTGGACAGCTCGTGAAGAGGTCTACCATTGGCCCTGTGCTCAGGTGGCACGCTACCCATTCCCCAATACGAGCGCGCTGAAGCAAGTGCCACTGGTGCTGACCCTTCGGTGGCTGCTAAAGGCTGCAAGGGAAGGATTGGCGGTGGATCTGGTGGTGGTGGTGCGGCTTGAGGACTGGAGAAGTTTGTTGTAACCTCCACTCGAGCTGCCATCGATACTCGAACAAGAGACTGGACAATGGCAGTTCAAGGATAAGGACAAACATGGGTATAGCTTCAAGTGTATTGCCGCGCTCAAGGGGAACATCCTCACTGGACGCGATAAAGCCAAAGCACTGTGTGGGAGACACCAAAACCCGTTGCCAGACACCCAAGAGCCCTCGTACAAAAATGGCACGTTACATAGAAAGATCAGCATGGATCCGTGGTGGTACTGGGTGGGTGGTACTGGGACTAACGATATGCGATATGCAACCAGCCACTGGCGAGGTTGGGGGGATGGAAGCTGGGCAACAGCAGTGGAAGGGTGGTGGGAAGGGTGGAAGGTTGGCTGCTGCTGGGCGATCCATTCTCACCACTCACGGCGCTCTCTCCTCTCAGGGTTTCGTTCCAGGCATCTCGTCTCCACCGCTGATATGCGGAGAACCACTAAATAGGGCCGTTTAGTGGGCTGCCGTTATCTGAGCCCCTGGACCGTCTCACGTGGGGAAGCTAGATAGGTAGCTTATAATATCGACAGCTTGCCTGGGTCGCAAGTTTGGAATTTCTGTGTTGCCAGTGTTGCCAGTGTTGCAGAGAAGACCAGACCAGACCAGACCAGACCCCAGTGCAGTCGTGATTGACTGGGTATCACCTGATCTACGCGACATCGTCAACAAAGGAAGGGTCAACCAACTCACTCTCCAGTGTATCGGTCGAACTAGTCAAGCGAGATACGGTTGAGAAATTTCGAATCCGGGTTCGCAACCATAGATTTCCATATCGGAACGTTCTCTTCCATAATCAAAGGCCACTTCCAGTGCAACTTTCGCAATGGACTCCAAGCAAGAAGAAGCTGGCGTCACCATGGCACCCGCCAACACTCCTCCCATCGCCAACAGTGAAAAGGGCTTCGAGGAGACTCACACAGATCTCGATCTGCCAACCGGATGGATGTACAGGCAACGCAGGCTTGGCAAACTCTCAATCCCATGGTTCGCTTCGCCCAAGGTCCAATTGTTGATGGTCGCATTTGTCTGCTTCCTGTGCCCTGGCATGTTCAACGCTCTTGGTGGATTAGGAGGTGGTGGAAAGACTGATGCTACCCTTGCAGACAACATGGTGAGAACTTCCAATTACCCTGCATTCCGCGCAGCTGCTCACTTTCAATCCAGAACATTGCTCTCTATAGTACCTTCGCTGTCTTTGGTTTCTTTGGTGGAACTATCGTCAATAAGCTGGGTGTCAAGTTGACCCTTGCCTTTGGAGGTATTGGATATGCCATTTACGCCATCAGCTTACTGGCTTCTACTCATGCCAATGTCGGCCCATTTAACATCATTGCGGGAGCTCTTCTTGGTATCTGCGCCGGTCTTCTGTGGACTGCGCAGGGAACTATCATGATCTCGTACCCCCATGAGAATGAGAAGGGAAGATACTTTGGTTGGTTCTGGGCTATCTTCAACATGGGTGCTGTCATTGGTAGCTTGGTGAGTTCTCATTTCTGATCTTGGTACATTTCGGAGCATTCATGGACCGAGACTGCGTTTTGTAAGTCACCAGCTGACAGGCTTTCTAGATTCCACTGGGCCAGCACATCCACACCAAGGAAAATGTTTCTGTTGGCGACGGTACCTATATTGCTTTCATCATCCTCATGGCCTGTGGTGCATTCCTCGCTCTCTTCCTATGTAATGCCAAGGATGTAGTCCGCGACGATGGCACCAGGATTGTCCTGATGAAGAACCCAACCTGGAAGACCGAATTCATTGGACTGTGGGAAACGATCAGATTTGAGCCTTTCGTCATTCTCCTTTTCCCCATGTTCTGGTCCTCCAACTGGTTCGTTACCTACCAAGCAAATGGAGTCAACAATGCCCACTTCAGTACCAGAACCAAGGCTCTCAACAACTGCTTGTACTATCTTGCCCAAATCATTGGTGCATTGGTTTTGGGATACCTTCTCGACTTGTCCTCGATTCGCCGTTCAGTCAGAGCCAAGGCTTGCCTTGCTATGCTCACTGTCATGACTATGGCTATTTGGGGTGGCGGATATGCATGGCAGAGAGGCTACACTCGCAAGACTGTTGCTGATCCCAGCTTCATTCCAACCGATTGGACAACTTCTGGATATGTTGGACCCATGTTCCTGTACATCTTCTATGGCTTCTACGACTCCTTGTGGCAAGCATCTGTCTACTGGTAAGTTCCACACATATCTAATTTTACAAAGATACTAACCTCGAACAGGTACATGGGAGCTCTCTCCAACTCCGGTCGTCGCTCTGCAAATTACGCCGGTTTCTACAAAGGTATCCAATCAGCTGGTGCAGCCGTTATGTGGTCTCTCGACAGCAACAAGATGCCATTCATGAGTGAGCTAGCTAGCAACTGGGGTCTTCTCATGGGCTCTCTTGTCTGCGCCGCCCCTGTCATCTTCTTCAAGATTAAGGACACGGTCACTGTCGAGGAGGATTTGGTCGGCACAGATGAGACGCTCGCGGACGTCCTTCCAACAGGACACCCAGAGAAGGTTGTCGCATAAATGTTGTTAGAGCATTCGAAGGTTGCTGCATAATATCAAGCTGTGATGGAAGGAGTTCTGGGCCGAGTACATACGAGTCTTCTTTCTGTGAAATCGAGCGAGCGACGTCGAAATGATGATGGCTGGCGGTTTTGGATGGATGCTATTAGCGAATATCCCCCATTTTCTCAGAATGCTGTTTCGTCAGCTATGAACAAATGATTCTACAATGACCTCCTTCTGCCCAAACCCGCTTGAGACGGCTTGTTGTCCGTGCATCGTAAAGTCCGTCTCTGCATGTAAATATTTATTCCGATGTTATTATTCTCCTACATATCTATCTTTACCTACGTATTCCCCTCATCTTTTGGTATCTTTTCATCTTTCCATTATCTTCTCCTTAACCCCAAAATCGCAATCCCCCAGCAAGCTCCAACACAATTCCCCGCCTGATAGCTAGCAAAATCCATTCCTTCGCCCAACTGCCTCCACATACTACGTTTAAGCCTTGTACATCAATCCCGGACTTTTGTCTGGCACTTCGTGATTATACCGGCCAATGATAACCACACAAATGCTTTGTCTGCTGCTGAGAATCGGTTTGCATGTGATGGTGCGACCTCCTTGATGATGGGAAGGAGAGGAGAGGGGAATAGAGTGTGTGTGGACGTGGATGAGGTACTGATGAGAGGTTCTTGAAATTAGGGTGGAGCTGAGGCGGAGGGTAATGGTGAGGAGGAGAGCGAGGAGGAGGGTGCGTAGGAGGTGACGCATGGTCTGTTCTCGCTGTTCGAGTATATATAATCTGTCGACTGGTGTGTCGCCAAAATCTGCTTAGGATGTGCTTAAGTTGACTAGGGAGCACCAAAAATATCTGTTTTATTGTACAAAGAGGCAAAGGCGACGGGCGGATGTGAAGGAGGAAGAGCTCGAGAGGATAAATAGCAGGATCTTCACTTCCAATGGGAGAAGCGAAGTTTGAGGGCTGCGAATCATTAATGTCCTTCCGGTTGTACATTTGAGGTTTTTGATTCTACCGATCTATGAGCACTGTCTACTTGATCTAGTCATTACTGCACATAATAATACATCTTAACTCAACACTCTACTACAAAGGCTCGTGAAACAAAATCATTCAAGTCATCCAACCCAACGTTCAACGCCAAAATGCGCCGCAGCGATAATCAAATCAAGCTTCCTCCTCTTTCTTTGTCAATCCAGTAACTTGCATCAGACCACCAACCTTCGTCTCCACAATCTTGAAAGCCTCAGCATCACCAAGACCCTTCGCAGCGTTAACATAAGCCTCCTCACTTCTATCCGTCAACACATCCAAATCCTCATCGCTGAGAATCCGATCCCCACTCTTATACCTAAACACCTCCCCATCCTTCTTCAACAGCACCTTCAACGCCTCCTTGGTCATAACCTCATCGCGGAGTTTCTGCCCCTTGGATTTATAATCCGCTTTCTTGATAACCAATTTCTCGAGACGGCGTTTCGCATCTGCGTTTAGCAGCAGCGCTTCTTCGACTGTGTTCTTGGTCGCAAGACGGTAGATGATGACGGGGTTCTTTTGCCCGATTCGGTGTGCGCGATCTTGGGCTTGGAGATCTTGTTGCGGGTTCCAGTCGCTGTCAAAGAGGATGACGGAGTCTGCTGAGGCGAGGTTGATTCCTTGCCCGCCTGCTCGAGTGGAGAGGAGGAAGAGCTTGAAGTCCGGGTTCTCGTTGAATTCTTTGATTTGGCGTTGGCGCTCTTCTTGGGATACCGAGCCGTCGATTCGGCATACTATCCATTCTCGAAGTTCTTGGGCATAATCTTGGATGAGATCTAGTTGGGTCTTGAATTGAGAGAAGATGAGGACTTTGTGCCCACGCTCGAAGAGCGATTTGAGGAGTCGGTCCAGGAGCAGCATCTTGCCGGACGCAGTGACGAGAGTTTCGTCTACTGGGCGATCGTCTGGCCAAGCGTTGTAGAAATTGTGAGGAGAGTTGCATGCCAATCGTAGCTGCATGAGAGGGTTCCCAAGCTTCTTTGTAGACATCTCCTTCTCTGTAGAGCATTAGATTGTCCAAGCTAAAATGGATGTTGTCACTTACTTGCAGCTTCCTTGATTCTAGCTTCTTCCGTTTCCTCGGGAGATAAGTCGTCTTCTGGTGTACCATCCTTCTCTGCCAGCTCTTGGGCCAATTTCTCCTCAAATTCATCGTCACTAAGAGCATCTTCCTCATCGGAAGGAGCCTCGGAATACGATTTGGGATTTCTCGCTTTGCGACCGCGTGTGGATGCTGGCGTTGAATGACGGCTCGACTTGGAAGATTTAGAAGCTGGTGATGAGGCACCATCGTTGGCCTTCCATTTTCGCTTCCCATCACTTTTCGCATAAAGACCTCCTTTCATCATTTGCTCAAAAGCATTCTTGGGTGCTGACTTGGGAGGCCGACCACGAGGCTTCTTCCGGATTGCTAATTGCTGGCCCATAGGCACATCTTCTTCTGAGTCCGAGTCCTCTACTTTCGTAGTTTTGGTTGGCTTGGTAGGCTTGGAAGGCTTCGTAGCTTTCGTGTTGCGAGCAGACGATTGAGCATTAGCCCTAAGTCTCTCTACAACCTTCTCCTCGAGGTAGTCCCTGGTGTCTCTGGTCTCGTCACTTATAACGTCACAGAGTTCTGTCTGGTCCTGTGTCATTGGCGCGTACAAGATATATTCTCTCTTTTTGGGCAGCAAGTGCTCAACATCAGCCTTGATGCGTCGAAGCAATAGAGGCTGCAAGATCTGCTGGATCTTCGTAATCATGTCATGAGTCTTTTTCTCTTCCAAAAAGCCTTCGGTGGTCTTCTCATCTCGGAGATCGCTGAAATCGAAGTAGGCTTCGAAGAGCTCCCACTCGGTGAAGACAGTGGGGAGCAGGAAATGAAGCAGAGACCACAGCTCCTTCAAATCATTCTGGAGTGGTGTTCCTGTGATCAGAAATCGACTATATGAGTGGAAAGGTTGAAGAATGCGGAACAGCTTCGACTCCGAGTTCTTCAGTCGATGCCCTTCATCCTGCGAGGAACGTAAGTAATTGACTGAGTTGAACCTTTCGATAGCCCACTTACAATGAAAATAATTCCCCAACGTATCTTTATGAGGTCCTTAGCATCCCTCATAATGATTTCTGGCGTGGTCAAAACGACAGGGAAGTCGTCAGTCACACGACCTTCTCTTCGCTTCATTGTCTTTCCGTCAACATCAAAAGTAAGAACTTCTTCCGAATAGTTCTTCTGTATCCTGGTCTTGAAAATATCCTGTCTGTGAGCTGGCACACCATGGTACTTCACCACAGGCACACTTGGCAACCACTTCGCAAATTCCTCATCCCAATTGGACAATGTGCTCATGGGCGCAACGATCAGGAAAGGACCCTTGTAATCACTCTCTCGTAGCTTAGCAACGAGAGAGATCGTCTGAATCGTCTTTCCCAACCCCATCTCATCGGCCAAGATACCCGACATAGATTGGAACGCAATGTCGTACATCCAAGTAAGACCTTCCAGTTGATACGGTCTCAACTGTCCACCAACAATGTTGCCAGGCTGTTCTGACATCTCAATGTTATGCCCTCCGAGCATGTTTCCTTCGAAATCACGTCCAACCTGACCGAGCGACTTCGAATTGTTCTTCAATATACCGGTAAATTGCTCGCATTTGTTGAGTAGCTCTGCGAGCTCAGAAGCCTTTGCCTCGCGGTCCTTGATGGGTGCCTTCTTTCGCCCTCGCTTGTTCTGTTTTATCTCCTGCTGCTCGTTTGCAATCCGCGCCTTTTCGTTCTCTGCGTGGATAGCTTTCTCTTCATCGTTGAGGAAGTCCTGATCGAGTTCCGAGTCGACATCGATTCTGGGGGATTGTTCTGGCGGTGATGAGGGAGGGGTGCTCGAAAGTCGGGAAGCTGGGCTCGAGGAGCTGACACTTGCTTTTGATCGTGGAGCCATTATGATTTAAGAGTGGTCGAGTTCTTATTCGGAATTTGAAGCAGGGTGTTGTTCTCCTCCACGGCAGATGATATCATCAACGCACACGAAGCTCAATGACGGGGTTGCAATATGGACTCAATTGAGTAGCAAAGAGAGCAGAAAAGGACGCAAGAACTAGGAGTCATCAGTATGCCTTCGAATTAAAAGGAGAACAGTTCCAAGCATCTTTAGAAGATACTCACAATCTCGATCACTCTCCTAGTTCCAGGAGCTAAATTCCGCGAGCGCCAGTGATGGCTGGTGGCAAACAAACGCACTTCCTTCGCAGCAACGTAAGAGCGTTCAGTTTCACAGTAAAAGGGTTCGAAGGGCAGGTTTCAGACAATATAAGGCTGGAGCAGTATAAATTGAGCAATGCAAAGCAGTGTTGTTGTGAGATACAAGCAGAAATGACTTCGTGGTCTCGACGCGTAAAGTGGTAGTGCATTTTTACGCGTTGACCGCGATCTCATGAGGTCATGACAGGGATTTTGAATGCGCCGTCGTTTTAGGCAGATCGCCAAGACTTGGTTCAGGGGAAAGGAGTTAAGCGAACAACAACAACATTTACAACTTGTTCTCGGCTCTATTTAACGCCAAGTAAAACATAATGGCCGAATACTAAAAAGCTTGGTGAAATGCATGTAGAGTACCTGTGTCATTTTCAAAGGTATTTGAGAGACAACCATGATGTTTCAATTCCTGAGACAGAGAACGGGTCTGGAGACGTATAGATTACGGATCTTACACTCTAAGAAAGGTATTGTTAATCCATATAGGCCGTGCCCATGGTTATTTACTTAACTCATCAATACTTCTCGCGACGAATGTTCGTTCATCACCGGTATCACACCATGAAAGTCATGCATCAGGGGAGTCTCAGGAAAACCACGCTTGATTGCACTCGGTATGTTAAAAAGGCTCAACGCTGTCTAGAATGAATAACGATGAAGACCAGAGCAAGGTTATGCTGTACTTGCAGAAGCCATCTATGCCCTCTGCAATAGATGCTCTCATGTATACAGCCAAAATGTTGAGTCCGGGCTTGATGACCTTCATGTGAAATTTTGTGACAATGAAATATGCATGTTGAATAAACCCCTCGAAGCCAATTCATAGCCAATCCGACACATCTAATGCCTAGACTCAAATACTAAGTCATAGGTTGCTGCCGCGTAATCGAAATGCCTCTGTTGGGTGAAGCTTCGCTTAATCGTGCTGATGTTGATAGACGAGATGTCAGGATCCTGAGAGCTGGCAGTGACAGAGGATGACTGGAGAAAGAGTGTGGATGCTGTGCCGAAGGTATGGATGAAAGTCTTCGACCTTCGCAGTACTTCTAAAGACGGCGCTTGTGCTGAAAGTGGATCTTTTGGTGACAAAGCAAGCAGCAAGAAGTACATGAAGCTCGCTCTGCTCTGATAAAATAATGCTGTTTTGTTGAAAGTAGCGCAATGGAAATCGAAAGTCCTGGCTGTAGTGATCGGATTGATACAGTTGATGTAAAGTAGTGCAACGGGATCGAGTAGGGTCAAGAACTGCAAACCCAAAGAGTGGCTGATGAGTGAAGTCAATCACAAGATAGTGTGACGAAGAGCAGCACTTTGAGCCGAAATATTCTTGCCAGTGCGGCGATTGTACTCCATTGCCACTCTGTTCCACTTATCCTTGTCGACATCCTTGACAACTTGCGCCAAAATAAGGTCGAGCTGGTCGTTCCAGACTGGCTTCTCATACAAAGGTCCATCAGCGAGAACCTGGCCTTTACCTCTCTTAGACAGTGGAATGAATTGCTTGCCTTCAGCAGCGAAGAGGAGTGGGGCAGTCCGGTTGTATCTGCTGGTAACACCACAAACACTGAGAGATGGTGCGCGGCCATTGGCAACTCGGGTCTCATTGAGTGCTTCGACGATTTCAGCGAAAGACATGCCGTCCTCCTTCATGTTAACGATGTTGACATTCTCAGGATCGTTAGCTCCGTAGCCACGCTTGCAGACCTTCTCCTTTGCTCCGCGAGTGAGACCACGCTTCAGTAGAGCTGCGTCTGAAACAGCGCCTTGTGGAACCGAAGGAGGCTCTTGGTTCAAACCCCAGTTGATAGTTGGGTCTCCAGAATATCTTGAAGGATCAAGAACGGCTCCAGGTTGATTGAATCGACTACTCTCCTCAAGATCATTGGTAGCCTTGCGCTTCCTACCAATGATCATAGGAGCCGAAGCTGAAGCACGGAAAGGTGCATCCTTAATGAACGTGTCATGGGAGAATAACTGTTTGTGAGGACGACCTCCACGATTCCCAATACCGGTGCCTGCTTGCTTCTCGGAGGTACTGACATTCGAGCGATACTCCTGTTCCGGGACGAATAGCGCTAATAAAAAGCTTAGAATATCTCTCCACATTGAGTATGGGACGACTTACATGTATCTTCGCCATTGGTAAGAGCTTGCCCTGGTCGATGAAAGGCATCAAATTGGCTGAACCGGCGATGATCAGAGCCTGTTTCATCATACCCACGTGGTAGACGGCGCTTCTCATACCCGATCATATGGCACCGGTTCGCACTGTGCTCGGGATGATGAGCCGGGTGATATAATTGCCAGTCGTCTATCGGACGGCCTTGAATGACGCCATTTCCATTCTCTTCATCGGGCTGGCCTGCATCGCGAACGTGAGGGTCCTGAGAGCCCTGGCGATGAACGTCTGGCACCAGTTGAAATGAAGAGGAATACTGCTCGCGCCCCCCAAGCGAATCGTTGTAAATGTCATTTTCATCATCGAATGGCCCCATGCTCGCATCAACTCCGACATATGGGTCGGGTTGTGATCGCTGATTAGCTCCACCAAAGCTCTCACGTCTCATAGCCCGACCACCATAACCAGCCATGATATGTAGAGGAGAGCCGGATATGGAACTGTCATATGGCGATCGTGGTGAAGCATAACGTCCACGTGACTGCTGTTCGATTTCCAAATCACTCTGTACTGGACCATTTTGGGGAACCGTTGAAGCTCGATTGGCGCGAGTGGAGGATGCATCGATCATTGCCTTTAGGAGATGTTGTGGAGAGGGATTATTGAGACGAGGGGCAACTCGGCGTTGTTGTGAAAGAGATGGAGAAGCACTGCCGAGCTCGCGACGACGGAGTGCTATCAAATCATTAGCGTCTGCTTGACTTTGTATGCGATTGACATGATTGTTGTCGACTTTCAAGACAATTTCGAAGCATTGGGAAGCATAGAATTGGTGAATGAGGGGGGGTTTGGCAGCAGGAAGGAATACTGTTAATGAACTACGAAGAGTACTAGCCATTCCAAAAGCAATAATTGTTAGTGGGAAGTAGGCGACAACAGTCGACCTCAATAATGAACTATGTTACCACTTGGTATTGCGATACACTTCATTCTGTATCTCAGTTGGAAGAAAGCGATCTGGAGTGAAAATACTGAGAGTGAGCTTACCATTCGCATAGTAGCCGCGCGAATCGTTGATGGGAGAACGAAAGGTCTGATAGGTCAATTGCTCGGCTGGTGAACAGCTTCTGCTGAAGGATTGTGACAAGTTGACAGGACTGCGTAAGGCTCCATTGCTGTTTACCTCGATAGTGTCTGGCTCCGGGCTATTATCTGTCTTTGGCTCTGTATTAGGGTTATCATATCCATGTTCTGAAATGTCCTTGGTAGAAGCCATCTCATTGCTGCTATCTGGGGCTGCTGATGGCTTGTCGTCCTGCTCAACAGAGCGGAGAAGAGGGTTGCCGACTTCGGATTTGCCAGTATTCGACATATTGGCTTTGCTTGATTTGTTTACTTCAGCGGGTCCAAGCTCAAGCACTCGAAAGGCTGATGAAGAAGGATTCGCTAACGATGGCAGGCAGTATCGTGCTGCCAGGGGAGAACGTTGTTTGTGGAAGAAGGTATGGAGGATAGCAGGGATTGATGTTTCTCGAGGATGATGTAGACTCGAATGGAAGGGTTTCTCGAGCGGATGCGAGAGGTTCCGTCCGCTTGTCTCGACGTCGCGCTAACGAAAGGCGCTAGCGATCTGGTATTCAGTTTGATTAGCAGCAAATGGATAACTTGCTGACAGAATACAGTGAATCTAGCAGTGACCAAGAGTAGCGACAGCAATCGAGATAGACTGTGAAGGGGCTGTAGCAAACAGTGAGCACGACAAGAATCAGAGCATCAAATAGTCCTTACGCATGTTGTTACCTGGATTTGGCAAGAGATAACTTACTAACGATTGTCAAGGATACCAGTCTAGAGCCAACATGGTAAGGCAAGCCTTGTTGATAACAAGCAACTCTCGTGGCAGTGACGGTGAATAGAGCCTGAAGTCTATGTGAAGCTGTTCAGCTTTCGAGGTTGCAAGAGTTATGAAGTGTCTTGTTGTGGGTTGCAATTTGTTCGCCGCGTTGATGTGTCGGCGATGACGGCACCTCACCTCGATGACAGTGACGGCAGGTGTAGCGAACATGAGCCGAGGAGGGCCACGGACATCCAACTTCAGTGAGTCTCAAGCTACCCCCAAAGGAATTTCAGTAAATGCAGCAGCTAGAATCTTGGCCCTGAAACCAACACGGGCGTGATGGGAGGGCCGAACGTCTTTTGGACAATTGGTCCCGGCCAAGTCCAAGGGAGCAAGGCTCCGAAAGAATTAGACTTCCGAGTCGAGTCTTGCTTGGAGACTATGAATGGTACCCTAAATCCAAAAGCCTGCGTTGTTTGAAAAAGATAACTCACCGGGCTGAAGATTGTTGCGATGGGTAGCAGAGATTGCGAGCTTCGACCGAGCCCAATACATTTGAGCGAGGCTAGGTGTCGAAATGACCAGACTCAAGGGTAGAGAAGAAGGCAAGTGATTGAGTCTGGGTTAAGATGTGAACATATTGGTAGTCCTGAGGTGCGGTTTAGAATGTGTAGAGCGGAGGAATAGGCATGTGGAGTGGTTTTCTACCTCTATCGTCTCTGACATGATCGGACCAAATAGAGATTAGACTCAAAAGACACCTCGTCATCAGTGATTATCGAGCTTAGTAGAAATCCAATTAACAAAGCATTACAGGCGCTAGAGACTCTCGATCATCGAATGTAGAAGACTGTTCAGAACATAAATTCCGCTATGTTGTCCTCTAGCCTCGTTCCAGATGGTGCATCTCGGCTCGAGACTTGTCTAATCAAAATTGTACATATGGAACATATTATATCGTATTCTGGCAGCAGGAGAGGAGCATTCAAGCAGGACAAGCAAACAAAAAAAATCAAAGACAAATCTTCAATGAACAATATTCGACGAAATGGTACCGAAAA
The DNA here is from genome assembly GCA_017365405.1 of Cadophora malorum. Lineage (NCBI taxonomy): Eukaryota > Fungi > Ascomycota > Leotiomycetes > Helotiales > Ploettnerulaceae > Cadophora > Cadophora malorum. Next base: position 15,136 of record JAFJYH010000166.1, on the reverse strand, counting down.
GCTTACAGACCGTAAGGTCAGGAGACCGCGGATTGACTCGCAGTGGGAACTCTCACTTACGACAGATCCCTCCATTGGTTTGGACTGCAGTACGCTGTTATCTCAATGGCTGAAGATACGCCTAGCCAACTTGAACCTCAACTTCAAAGAGCTCCCATGAACTCTGATTTCACCACTTTGGAACGTGCCTGGACTGACTCTTGGAAGTTCACCGCAAGGAACCGTCTCTCAGATGGGCTGTTGACAGGCCGGAATGGACGATTTCGCTTCGCTGAACGGTGGTCCAGAACTTTATATCAGGAAAAGATAAACCTAAGGTAATTATCTCCCAGCTTCTTTACGCCTTCCTCCAGATCCCATCCTTTCACTTTGCAGATGTGTCGACAGATTTCTTCCAATCTGGCGTCCATTTCATCTCCAGCCATATGGAGATCACTCTCCGAGAGGATCCGATCATCTGGGACTGCTATGATCACCTCATCCGCTTTTGCACTGTGCACATCCGACATATTGATAGCCGAGGAGAACGAGAAATAGATATCAGCGGGCGACGATCGCTGAAAATACTGCTTCAGCTGGTCTGGAGAGCCCGAGTACGAGTGCAAACATATTCGTAGTGCTGGCTCTTCCGCCAGACTTTCTGATTCATCGGCCGGAAGTGGCATCTTCTCGATCTTCCTCCTCTGCCTTTTGCTTAGTGACTCCCTGCCATAGCCTTTCCACGACTCTTGCAGAGTATCGAAAAGCACGCCATGGGCTTGCACTCCGTGGACCGAGACCGCTCGCTTCATCTCCCATGCAAGCTTGAGCTGGGCTGTGAGTATAGCTTTCTGATGGTCCATTTGGACCCTCTGAGGACAGAGAGGCCGTCCTTCTCTTGTTCCTGGCGTCAAGGTTGGGTCTCTTGATATTTCAAGTTCTTCGGTCCAGGGTCCTGGGAGGCGGAATCCCTTGTCAAGGCCGACTTCTCCAACAAGTGCATATGGATACTGTTCCAAGTATGCTCTCGTTTGCTGGAGATACTGCCTGAGCGATCGAGGTTGTGGAAGTGACTTCAAAAACATAACGTCTTCTGGCTTCGGGGTCAATACGGACTGATAATGGCGACTTTTAAAGTCTTCCGAGTCTGCATCGGGCATGTCTTCTTTCGTGTCATCATATATCTGATGCGAGAACCAAGGATGCCATCCAAAACATGGAATTAGACACTCTTGGCCTTTGACTTTGCTCATGTCTGGCCGGGACTTCACTCCAAATGTTCCCGCAACCTGGTTGACAAGCGTCTGGTCATCAGCTCTGGTGGCCATCACCGTCAATACGCGAGCCTTCATCTGTGGTATCGAAGGTATTCTTCCCATAATGTCGGTTGGGTGGCAGTGGGCGTCATAGACACCAAGGTGCCATGGAAAGGCATCTTCCGAAGACCCGGATCCCATTTTGGCCGGCTTGTTGCAACCAAAGGATCGAAAGGAGTGTCGGGATATCTTGCCGAGTGAACGACGCCCAGGTTCTGTTGACTTGAAGGTTGTCTATATTTATGGAGTCCAAAGAGAGTTTGGCAAACAAGCACGCTAAGCTGGGCCCCTGTCACCGATCAGCCCAGGCTTTCTCCAGCTTCCCCACACCTTCCCATCCCTACTTCACATTATCACATGTCACATCCGCGCCCGATTTCAAAGCTCTCGCCCGTCTTTTAGGTTTCTCTTGCAACTTACATTCTTCGGAAAACGATCAAAACATGCAATTGTTTCTACCATAATGACTGGCTCGCTCTTCAGCAAAACCTGCAGTCAATCGTTACCACAAATCCACAGATAATGGCTATCGTAAACCCAGTTTATGGCATCATCGTCCCATTCCTCTTCTTCTTTACCATCCCGTTCGCAATTCTCGCCAGCTTTACCACCATCTTCGCATTCTCGATCCTCTTCTTCCGCGTCCTCATCGTGTACATCGAACTCGCTCTTGCAGTGATACCATACTGGATTCTTGGACAACGGACATCGTATTCTCCACCAAGTCCACAAATCCCGCGTACAAAATCATTTAGTAACTCGACCAATGGTCGACGGAGGAAACGCCGAGGAAGTACCAGTAGCAACCTGTCTGCCACTGGTTCAATCACACCTATCTCTGGAGAGAATGGTCTGGGATTGAGTCAAAGCATTGGACCAACTCGAGATTACGAGGGTGTTGGAGGGTGGAGACTTGATAACCCGTCGGATGATGACGGGTTATGGACGAAGATCAATTCGAGGCTGGAATTGCCTGCAGATCATGTTAGGAGGCATCATCGATCCTTAACTTCGGGTAGTTTGCCGGGCAGCTCGAGGATCAATAGGAGTTATAGTCCGGAGGCTTTGATGAATACTTCGAGAGCTAGGACCCCGCCAAGTTCAACAACCGGGATGGAGGGGTATTTTCCGCAGGTTGTGTCTCCGCAGAAGGCATCGAAGAGAACGCCGTCTGCGAGTACTGGAGTGTCTGGGAGCTCCTCGAGTTCGAAAGGGTCGTCTGTTTTGACTATGAAGCAGAAGTGATGTATGACTGACGATTGATGATGTACGAGAAACGATAATGTTGGGGTATGGCGTCAAACATGGACAGGGTCTGGGAAAATGTGGATCCAACGAGCATTGGGAACGAGGTCATGCTGTTTGTTTATACAGATTGGTTTCATTCATACAACGCCATTTGCAAACGGCAAATCCAATCATGGTATCCAGTGAGAACCCTCATCAAAACACCCAGCCCATCCTAACGCCGCACCACAAATCCTTCCCAAAATGCCGTTCCATTCCCTTCCTAAAGTTGCTGCCAGAAGTAATTCGCATAGAAAAACCTCGAGAACTTGTTGTCGATGTTTACAATATTGACGTCGCCCTTCCTCGAATTCCGAATAATAGCCTTCGAATACTCTCCATCCTCATCCCTCTCAATATCGATACCCAAGCCCCTATACACCTTTAACTTGAGACTCATCTCATCGTCAATCAGTCCTCTCCGCGCGTTATCTCCTCCATCAACACCCTGTAGTTCCAATTCCTGCAGGCGTGCTTGGAGATCTGCTAATTGTGAGGACAATCGCTCCGACTCAATCTCAACATCACTCGCAGCTTTCGCGATACGGAACTTCTGTGTGTCGAGAGTTGCGATTTCTGAGGCGTGTGCGACGGAGGAGTGAGTGGAGAGCGTTTCTTGGTGATGGTTGTTGAGCGTTGTTAGAGTCCGGGAGAGTTCTGTTTACTATCAATGTCTGCAGGGAGCTGGGAAACTGGGATGCGCACTCTTTAATGCGCTTTCTGCTTCTCGGACCCGCAGATCTCGGGCTTGTTGGAGAGTGGAAAGCGATTCGTTTACTCGTGCAACGGCATGTTTATCGGGCTGGATGTTGAAATTCTCAATTGTATGGCGGATGAGCTGTATCTGTTAGCTATGCGCCGGAATGTGGAATAAGAATACTTGCAGTAGTGGGATCTTCGTCGAGAAGCATTTTAGCGGTTTGTAGGTATTTTGAATCGTAGACGTTCTTGGAGTCGTGAGTTGCTTGGGATGTGATCAGTTCCTGTCGCATGCGCTCGGAGTGATCAAAACAAAATGTCGGCGATCAGTCTTCCCTGACAACAGCGGGGCAACAGCGACGTCACGGCGCGGAATCACAAGCCACACTTTTGCAACGCCACTCTCAGGCGGACGAACCTGAAGACATTCAAAGTCAACATCGCAGCTTCCTTCACTCTCCACCTACGAGAATAGCTACGAATAATCGGTTCTAAGTTGTGTACAGATCAAAAATATGGGTTCTTCTCTTCCATGTAAGTATGGATCGCAACGTTTTGGAGACGCCACTTCACACTCGTTTTGCTATCTTCCTGTATACTTTTCAACTGGAAACAGCCATACTGACGAACCGGGTGCATTTAGATGCTGCTGATGCAGAAAGGCCAGTTCTACCACAGTCCATCACCTCCGACCTGAGCTTCGACGGTTTCACAATACGCATCATATTCGAACATCCGTACTGACCAGGAAACAGCCCACTGAAACCCGCAGAGCTACAAGTTTTACGATCGCAATATGAGAAAGAAGGAGAACATGTTGGAGTGCAGACGAAGTTCAACTTCGCATGGGTATGGTTTCGCGCGCAGCTTCTGTACACAGCGGTACTGATTCTTTTGCAGGGTCTGATCAAATCCAATACCCGGAACGATCAACAAGAAGGCGTCCGCCTCCTCTCAGACATCTTCCGCACATCACCAGAACGCAGACGAGAATGCCTGTACTATTTGGCACTGGGAAACTACAAACTCGGAAACTATGCAGAGGCACGGCGGTACAATGATTTACTGCTTGACAAGGAGCCGGCAAACCTGCAAGCCAGCAGCTTGAGGGGCTTGATTGATGATAAGGTTGCGAAGGAGGGTTTGATGGGTGTTGCCATCCTCAGTGGAGTTGCTATTGCGGCGGGTGTGGTAGGAGGAATGATATTCAAGGGAATGGGAAGGAGAACGAGATAATGCAGTCGGGGTACTATCGCATAGCATGGGAGGAAACTTGTATGAATGAACGAGCGGACTTGTTAATATACCAGCTGTACTGTAAGAGAGGATAATGGCAGTGCGTCCTCGGAATCGGAGCATCTTTGTGCAATCTACTCCAGTCGTGTCTCCAGTCAATGTCAATATGGAGCCATTGACCCACAAGACGGCTAAGCATCAGGTACTCCCGAAGTCAACCTTGGTTGAGCTTTGTTTTGGCGTAAGAAGCGGAGAGAACCTCTCAGAAAACTGATTTGACTCACGTTTGACCAAGAAAGCCACATAATTCAATTCGACTCGTTAACAGAGATCATTATCTACCTATCTTTTCATTTCCTTTTCCTTTTTGAGACGTGCAAAATAGACTCGAGTACCAACAGGACACTTTCTTCTAGTACTTGCCGTCGTCCATTCGAGATCGCGCTTGCCAATGTCAGCTGCACCTTCCATGACATAGAAGTCGCTATCGATTAGATTGACAGGGGTCTGCCACTTTGCGTCACCCAACGGCCAGGCCAGGCCAGGCCAGGTCAGGAAATCGCTGGGAGAGCCTGACTCCGACGTCGAGCCACAAGATCTCAAAGCGCTCTCCAATTATCTGTATCCTTCCTCGAGCACAGCCTTTCTTCCTCCAGAACTTGCCACAAGAAACCAACCTTAAACATCAACCTACACCTCCACACTCCTTCTCCATCATCATCAGCGGCAGATGTTGATTATCATCAGCTACCCCTCTTGATTTCCGATTATCAAGCTCAACGCCAACCACGAGGCAGCCCAATAGCTTGCGCCACAACAGATTCCGCTCTTTCCTTCGAACGTTTGCCAGCAAACGATATCGATTCACTCGCTTCATCCACTCAGATTCCTCATACACTACAGTATTCGATTCCAAACTTCAGTCTGGCGTTCAGAGCATTACAGCGGACGGGCCTGGCATTAAGTCTCGGACTGACTGCCCTAGCCGCCTACCAGGGCATCAGAGAGGCGATGGCCGACCATCCAAGAGGGTTTGGCAGCCAGGCACCGCGTCTAGATGCTTCTGGTCCACGGGATGTGGTATTTTGTCACCAGTGCGAGCATGAATGGTACCAGGATGAAGCTGGGCTGGTTTGTCCTCGGTGTGACGGGGAGATTACGGAGATTGTTTGTATTCTTTCGAACGATAGTTCTGAATCACCTCTAACAGATTCGCAGGTGACTCCAGAAAGTGATCCTCGTCCGGAACGCGAGGTCCATCCTCCCAATGACGCCCGTAACCCAATCGAGATTGACTCCGACCCAGAAGAAGCAGATATCGAGGAGCATATTACACATGGACCAGGAGGCTCTGTACTGTTCTCTAGAACTATCAGAACATCCTCTCCTCGCGACCCATTTCGAATGCCTCCCAGGAGAAGAGGAAATCCCCATGATGAAGATCCGGACTTTGTCATGCGCGACTTTCATAATATGCTTGGTAACATAATGGGACCCCAATTCCGTCCCGGACAAGCTGGTAGATCTGGAGCCAATACTTTATTTACCCAGGATAACGGTTTTGGAGGCCAGACATTCCGAGTAGGTGGGGATGGAAATGGACCTACTATCGTTGGTGGACGCTTCACATTCGGCGGCCCTAATGCGAGACAGCAGGGAGGTGCTGATTTCCAGCAACCAGGAGGTCCACCACCAGTCCCTGATCTAGCTACGTACGAACCCCCCTCCCATCCCCTTAATGGCCGTTCTCTGCATGTTGTGAGTATAAGAGCACCACCTGACCAACTTGCCAGAATCATCACATCTCTCTTCGCCCCAATGGGTCCACCAGGTCAGCGAGATGGTCCTCACGCAGGAGGTCTGCCTCCTGGATTACAAGGGCTTTTTGCCGCTATGGCCAATCCAGCAAATGCGCGATCCGGTGACGCCGTCTACACGCAAGAGGCCTTGGACCAGATCATTTCCACTTTGATGGAACAACACCCAACATCCAATGCACCAGGTCCTGCTTCGCCAGATGCAATTTCAGCACTTCCCAAGAAGAAGTTAGATGAGAAAGAACTGGGACCAGAGGGCAAAGGAGAATGCAGTGTCTGCATGGACGATGTGATAATAGGAGTCGAAGTCGTGGTCCTGCCCTGCTCTCACTGGTTTCACGAGAGCTGTGCCAGTGCATGGTTAAGCGAGCACAACACTTGCCCTATCTGCAGAAAGGGCATTGAAGGCGAGACACCACCTCCAAACAGCCGAAGATCGTCAGGTCAGAGCACCCCTTCGACCAGGAATGAGCACAGAGCACGCAGATTGAGTTCGATCAGACCGAGAATGGACAGGTTCGGCTCGGCTTCAGCAGCTGCACGGAATGAAGCTAGATTGGAGTCTATCCGCAACAGCGCCGGCATGCCACCTCCCCAAGATTCCCAGGGTCCGATAAGATGGCATGTAGTTGGTGATCCGAACGCATCGCAGTCAGCAAACGATGATTATACTCCTCCTCCTATGCCAGGTTCTTTCTATAGACGCCAATCAGAGATGACCGAGAATCAGCGAGACAGCAGGCGTGGAAACACGAGTGATAGTGATCGATCACGAGAATCCCGAAGAAGCAGCCATTCCGGTGGTAGTACGACTGGCGGAGGTCCGATGTCATGGATCCGAGATCGATTCGGCTCGAATCGACGGACGGAATAGACTTCTTCACTTCTGACTATACATATTTACCTTCTTTATCTCTTTTCTACTACTGGTTTGGAAAGAATGGTATAGTGATTGCGAATGCTTTAGCATTGCTGAATTTCTTTTTTCGACTGCTCGTTGTGTTGCGTTTAGCATGGATGGCGTTTGGGAGATGGACGGGGCTGGACTGGCCGGAGCTTTGCTTTCTTCCAATAGAGCATGTGTACGTGGGCTAGGGATACCATCATTGGAATGGGCAGGCATATTACAGCACAGGGCCCATTTCTGAATACGTGAATGATACATGAATGATTTCTGTAGCGAGGCGAAGCGAGAGCTGCGTGGATACATTTGTGTTGATATTTTGAGCCTTGGGGCAAGGCAGTGCATTACAGGTAGGTACTCAATACAGAAACTCTTGTTAACGCCACGGCGGACCCGTCTTCACCTTCGCTCATTATCCGCATTATTTGGATCATTTGTACTATTGTTCGTGTCAGTCAAGCCCAAATGACCCTCTCGCTAAAGCTCAATCCAAACAAAAGGGGCACGGGGTAATCATAAATAAGAGATGATGGAGAAACGGAAGGACAATACTTACAGATATCCGCCTTTCCCCTCGCAAACAACGGATCCTTATTGATCAGATCCTCTCCATTCCCCTTCGACTCCTCCTCTCTCAAGATGTTCCCAATACACAACGCCTCGAGAAATGCACGGTGGTTAAACACCCACCATACTTTGGCCTCGCTGGCAAATATGTTGAACAGTAAGAAGAATGCATTTATAGCATCATGCGCCGCTTCTAGAGCTCCACGTACGTTGACGGGTACTTCGGGACTACCGCTCGAATGCACGAGCATCACGTTGTGGAAGTAATTGCTTGTTAAGAAAAGCGTTTGTCGGACGATTCGCTTGTTAGTCTGTGCGAGCGCAGTGATAGATCCATCGTCCCACGATCGGAACACGTCTGGAAATGAACGAAACACGGCTTTGAAATCAGAGAGGAGTTTGGCTTTCTGGCGGGGTGTTGAGGAGATGGGCAAGTCGAGGGAGCGTGGCGAGCAAATCGTTTCTTGGACGAGGTTCGCGAGCGTCCAGCACCCGCGGATGTAGGCTGTGTCGGTGGGGTTGGAGTGTGCGATGCTGCTGGAGTCGTCGATGAGGTCGTCGACGTTGACGTCGGTGTGTGTTGCTGATGGGGGGAGGGAGAGGAGGACGGTGAGGAAGGTGTCTTGTAACAGGACGGCTTGCCAGAGTTTGCGCCGCATTTGCTTGTCGAAGATGGAGGCGTTGGGACAGACGATGTTGGGGTCGCGGTGGAGGCCCATGGCGTAGGCTTGGCGGATTAGGATTCCGGCGAAGGCCCAGCCGTCGGAGGCGTGGTTGTCGTTGATGAGGAAGTAGGTTATTAGAACCATGGCTTGGATGGAGCGGACGGAGGCTTTGTTGAGGTAGGAAGACATTCGAAGTGACTGGCGGAGAGGTTAGAAACGGTAGAATTAGAGTATTGGTTCTATATCGAGGCTGTTTGGAATCCTGTTCGAACGACATGATAGAGAAAGGATGGGAACTACTGACCTGATGAGCTGCGGAAACATAAAACTCGGCCGTCTGTTGACGTTCTTTTGGGCCAGTAGTCGTCACAAACTGAGTGCCCATTGCCAGCATGGCAAAGATCATTGCAACCAGTGTTCCGTCAACTCGGTCCTTTTCTGGTTGTGGGAGTGACCAGAAATGCTCATAATCGGCATAGAACGTTTGGCGATGAATCATGGGATACACTGGGTCCACACATTCAAAGTATCTATCAAGAAGTATGTCGGCCTGGATCTTCTCGGGTAAAACTGAGATTGTTTCTGGGAGTCCCCCTTGACATGTCCAGTAGTTCGCAAATGGATGCTCCGACCCAATTCCAAAGACATTGGATGCAGTTGGGTTTGAATAAGGGACATTAGATAGGAGGCCCGTTGAAGATGAGGTTGATCCTCGCGAAACACTTCGTTGATGTGGATTGGGGGCTTGCTTTGGTCCCTCGAATCCATTCATCATTGACTTCTTTTTGGGCGGTTTGGTCATTCGCGTGGCGGCATTACCAACGGAACGATTGGTTTCTCTAGGGAACTGTTAGAGTAGAGCTTTGTTTCTGGGATCAGCTGGCACCCACTCCAAGACATTTGCAACTGTGGTATATTTACATTCGGTTTGACGTTTTATACCTAGTCGATGTCAATACATAAATATATCCAAACTACTCCAGAATACTTACAGGCTATGCAATTTGGTCTTCCTCGATCACACTTTGTCATGTTATTAGCAAGTGTTATGTGTTGGACATCGCTTTTCATGTTCCGTGATAGAATGCAAGGCACCATCAATAAAAACAGAACACAGGAGACAAAACACAAACTGCAATTGGTGGACCGAACTTCAAATGGAAGACTTGTCGATCAAGCTTTACACTCTGATTTTCTTGCAATAGTAATGTCATGCAATTTCAAAAATTTCACCATAAGATCACTAGATCGTTCATCGGGAATCAACTCTCAACATGCATTGTAATCATCCCACTCTCTGAATTGACACATGACTGTATTGATAGCTCGACTAACCTTTGTTTTCCGTTCCACACACTCTTCACATGATAAAGTTGGTTTATTTCTCTTTTGCTTCTTCCTGGGTGGTTCGGGAAAAGAACCTTCTTCGTGCTTGATCGGCGTACCCGCGAAGCTGCTATCGGCTGTTCCTGCAGGTGAGATTGACGTGTAAAGCACGGGTGAGATTGGTGAGAGGTGATCCGAGGAGTACTCCATGATAATGATCCCTGCATGGGAGTACCATTGACCGGACAAGGAGCTTGAACTTTGGGTGCTGGGAATAACACGGTCGAAGCGAAGCGGGAATACTGCAGTGATATTTGAAGCTCTTCTGCAAGCCGGGGGAGGTCTGGGGTGCGGGGTATTCCGTCATCAATTCGAGGTGTCGGCGTAAGGAAGGCTATCGCCGAACGATAGCCGCTTCACTAGCTCCAAACTTCTTGGCGGCTGCATTAGCTCGGCAGGGGTCTTTGAAGTGGTTCCTGTCGCGTCGCGCGCGTCAAGAGGACGCGTTCTTCGATGTACTCCGTATTGTGCCAATTCGAGACACACAACATTGAACACATCCGATGGAATCAATTTCGTCGCCATCTTTGCCCCCAACTTCCGACCCGGCACTTTATGACGATTGGGAAGCACACTTCGGGCCTGCGATTCTTCCTTCTAGTACCAATTCCGACGATTTCGAAGCGCTGCATCTGGTTCAACAGGAGAAAATCATAGAGAAGAACAAGCTCGGAGAAGTAATTCAACACAGGGTACGTATGGTTCTGGGGGGATCAGTGCTTCGTTGCAAATATGGACGTTGGATTAAACTGAGTTCCAAACTATTCTGGGGTCTTGGAAAACGGCATCCTGTTGAGAGTTACTGCACTTTGATACATGGAATACTAATTCTGTCCAGGCTTGGCCTCTAGGAGAAACATTCCGAAGTGAGCTGGATCATATTGATGGTACTATTTGACTTCAGGACGAAGAAGTAGCAACTAAAGCTCGACTAGAATCGCCTCTGAAAACACAGTCAAACTGCCGCCAAAACCTTCTCCTGACCCCCTTGCCGTCCTCGCCGCCCAATCTCGAGATGCCTTCTGCGTCGTCCCCGGTTGCATATCCCCGAAGCTCCTCTCCACCAGTCGTGAAACGGCCTCGAATAAACCAGGACCAGGCGATTGTCGCCAAAAAGCCGAAAACTGTCGGAGGATTTCTCCCAGAAGACGATTCCGATGACGACGATGAGTTCTCGCGCGCGGAACCTGCCGCGAAGAGGCGAATGCTAGACATAGAGAGATTACCAAGTCCTGGGCTACTGAATAACAATGCCGATGCAACAGATACGGCTGGGATAGATGCATTGACAGAGAATGGAGGACCTGTGGGCGCAAATCCGCCAAAATGCAATCACTCGGCGGAAATCTTCCCGAATACCACACGGAACAATGATCCTGCATCTGGAGCGCCTGAGAGTCTGGATACAGTTGCCCTGCCCTCTTTCCTGAGCAAAGGAAAGACGAAGACTGCCGAAATTCTGACTTGTTCTGGGAAGTCTATCTCTATACAACAGCGCAAGAAAGGTGCAGCAGTTCCGTTTGAGCAAATGGTTGCAGCAAGATCAACGGTGAAAGCTGGTCGGGCGAAGAAGAGTTATTATGGAGTCGACATCCACAGCTTGATTGACGAGGCCGCCAAAGAGACAAAGTCGAAAGCAGAGGCGCCTGAAGATGTACTGCCATCAGTCGAAAACTCAGGCGTGAAAGGGAAATCGAAGAGAACTCTTATGTGGAGCGAGAAGTATCGTGCCAGGACTTTCATGGAGCTTGTTGGAGACGACCGAACACACAGACAAGTTTTAAAGTGGCTGAAAGCCTGGGATCCGCTCGTCTTCCCCAAGGCAGGGAAGGCAAAGGTCAACGCTCCGAAGAGACCTGGGCAAGAAGATGATGAGAAGGCACATAAGAAGATCTTACTTCTGACAGGTCCACCGGGACTCGGCAAGACTACACTGGCTCACGTCTGCGCCAGACAAGCAGGTTATGAGGTTATGGAAATCAACGCCAGTGACGAGAGGAGTAAGGATGTTGTGAAAAACAGGATACGGACCAGTGTTGGTACTGAGAGTGTCAAGACTGGATCGACAATAACATCGAAATCTGGTCATGTTCAAAAAATCGCACACCCGCTGTGCGTCGTTGTAGACGAGGTAGACGGAGTAGTAGGAGGTTCTGGCGGATCAGGAGAAGGCGGTTTCATCAAAGCTTTGATCGACCTCATTCAGCTTGACCAGAAGAACTCGTCGGGTGTCCGGACTAGTACAAATTTTGCCCAGAAGAAAAAGAAGGGCGACGACTTCAAATTGATGCGACCCGTCATTCTCATCTGCAATGATGTGTATCATCCATCGCTACGACCCCTCCGCCAATCCAGCTTTGCCGAAATCATACATGTTCGTAAGCCACCCTTGGATGCAGTTGTAGCGCGGATGAAGTCAGTGTTCGATAAGGAAGGAGTTCCGTGTGATGGTGATGGTGTACGAAGACTCTGTGAAGCGACTTGGGGAGTGAGCCCGACCGAGTCTCGGAAAGGGAAAGAAAGTGCAGGAGAAGGCGACTTGAGAGGCATCATGGTGGTGGGGGAATGGGCGGCAAGAAAGCTTAAAGCTTCAAAAAAGGATGGCACAGCCAGACTTACTCGGAAATGGGTCGAACAGAACATGACTAGCGATCTCTCCCACGGGGGAGGTGGAGCCAGAGGAGTTGGCCGGGGAGGTGCCAAAGACCTCGTGAATAGAGTCTTCTTGGAAGGTGCCGGATTCCCAAAAACAGCAACTGCCGACCCTGTACCTGGTATCTCCTCTGATCAGCCTCAGGCACAGCTTGGAGTTGCAGAGATAGCCAAGAGAGCAGGCATGGACAGGTTGAGAGAGATGGTCGACACAAGTGGCGAAATTGACCGCATTGTCACAGACATCTGGTCACAATATCCAAGTCAACCATTCAACGACGATTCGATTTTGACGAAACCAAACTCAGCATACGAATGGCTTCATTTCCATGACAGCTGCTCTACTCGAGTCTTCACAGCACAAGAATTCGAGTTGGCACCATACCTCAGCCAACCTGTCTTGGCCTGCCACCATTTGTTCTCGTCTCCTGCCCGTCACTACTTCGCGCATGAGTCCAAGAAATGGGGCGAGGATGAGGTAGAGGAGGAGCCACTTCCATTTTCTGGACCTCGAGCAGATTACGAGGCTCATGAAGCGGAGAAGTCAAATCGTGCAATAATCCTGGAACTGCAAGCCACTCTTGATGCCACGCTTTTGAGAAGTTTCCGCAGCCCGGAGGACATTGCGACAGACTTATTGCCATATCTTGTCAGGATGCTCACGCCAGAAATCAAGCCCATTATTGTGGGTGGAAGTGGGGATCAGAAAGGCATTGCCAGCGTGCGGAAGGAAGCAGAGAAAGCCATGGTCAAGCGCTCCGTTGATATCATGGGATCTGTTGGTGTCATCTTTGAGCGCGGGAGACTTGAAGGAGATTTTGGGAATAGAGCACCGCAATGGGTGTATCGTATGGAGCCGTGAGTAGAGACCGATTCCGAATCTCAATAGGTATACACTAACCACAAACAGACCGTTAGATACACTCGTGCTCTTCGAAACTGCTTCCATATCCGTTGGAGCTTCTCCACCAGTACGATATGCAGTCCGCCAAGTTCTTGACCAGGAATATCAGAAAAATATAATAGTACGCGAAAACGCCGCAAGACAAGCTCGTTACAAAGCTGGCAACCCAGATGATGATGTCGAGTTCTCCATTGCCAGCAAAGAACACAAGGGACACCAAGCACTCGAAATAGTTATTGGTGCGAAGAAAGACTTCTTCGGTAGAGAGATTAGAGAGGAAGTCATTCCGTTGCAGGAGATTGACGGCAACGCGGAGCCAGAAGGAAAGAAGAAAAAGAAAAAGGATGCGAAGGACGATAATAAGGTATGGGTCAGTTTTCACGAAGGGTTCTCCAATGCAGTCAGGAAGCCGATCACGGTCGAAGAACTGCTACGTGGGCTTTAGAGCCTTTGGACATCGCGAGCCCAGAATCTGTGAGGTGGTTGATAATGATTAAATGGACAATGATCACAAGCTTTGAGGCTCAGAACCTGACTTCCTTGACTTGACTGTTGATCTTACGTCATCATCTCGCTTGCGTCCCCTGAGTGCAGAAGCGGAGTCTGTTAGCGACATGCTATGACAGCTTCATTCCAAATAACCACTACTGAAACTTGCACGATGGCACGACCCTGATGGGTGAAAGTCTAAAGTGGAGCCCCAGGATTCCCCTCCCTACGTCGTCCAATGAAGTATCTCAATTGCTGTTTCAAAGCATTTGAATGAATTTAGTAAGTCGGCAGTTCGGACTGCGGGACAGTGCGATTGACCGGATTTACCCCTCGATCTTTCTTCTTCGGCTTGGCTTCTTAGTGCGATCGCAAACCAGCGTCATTTCTCTATAAGAGACCTGTCAGGATTCCCCGGCACTATGTCAAGTCGCAGTAATATATCTCAACACTAAAATTTGAATCGCCTTAACATTCGAACAATCTGATCCAAGTCGCAATCATGAGCAAACCAATCACCCTCTATAGCCACTGTCCGTCCTCTCCTCTGATTCTCAACCCCTCATCACGTCAAAATGTACAAAGCAGCTAATGCACATGACCAGCGACTGGCCCGAATCCATGGAAAGTCGCAATCGTCCTCGAGGAGCTGAAGATCCCATACGAGACGAAATTCCTTGGTTAGTAATTTCACCTCCAATATTCGTCCATTATCATTTGACTGACATGTCAATATCTAGACTTCTCCGATCTCAAGAAAGATCCCTACGAGCAGATCTGTATCAATGGTCGAGTCCCCGCCATTGAAGATCCTAACACCGGTATCACCCTTTGGGAATCCGGCGCCATCATTGAATATGTAAGTCCACCCTTCCATCCAAACCACTCACCACGCCAACCCCCAGATCCCCAAATTTCACTCCTGCAAAGCTTTGATACCACTCGCACCCTTTGCTAATTCTCCAAACAGCTCCAAGAAACCTACGACAAGAACAACACACTAGGTTACAGCTCTGGCGCAGAGAAGTATCTCGTAAAGCAATGGCTGCACTTCCAAATGAGCGGACAAGGTCCGTATTTCGGCCAGGCCGTTTGGTTCGAGAAGTATCAGCCAATCGGTGAGGCGAGAGATAGGTACAGAGAGCAAGTCAAGCGGGTGCTCTCTGTCCTTGACAGACATCTGAAGAAAACTGGGACGGGGGCGCTGGTTGGTGATAAAGTGTAAGTATTCGTTC